>JACXGK010012774.1:0-13857 GCA_016801125.1 Novumbra hubbsi | reverse complement strand
CGCTCTTATAGCGTCCAACGCCACTCTGCTAAAGACCGCTCTTATAGCGTCCAACGCCACTCTGCTAAAGACCGCTCTTATAGCGTCCAACGCCACTCTGCTAAAGATCGCTCTTATAGCGTCCAACGCCACTCTGCTAAACATCGGTTGACACTGAGGAGGAGGCAGGGGGCCTTAGAGATTTAAATGAGCTTGCTGTCTTGGTTGGGTGATTGATTCATTTCAAAAGCAATTCAATATAATAAATAACCTGGCAAATTGCGTGTGACATTTTCATTCATAATCCAATCAGAAAGCTGTTATGCGTGACCTCCAAATGACACAACAGTTAAAGTCACTACCTTGCAGCACATCTGCATCTGTCACGTCCCTGTCTAGGGACGCGCCCCCACCTCTGCGCGTGGTGAGCCGGCGCGCGACCTCGCCGGAGTTCTAGTCATCATCGTTCGTGTGGTCCTGTTTCCCATGTCCTGCGCCCTTCCCTAAATCCCTACTGGTGCAACCTGTTGAGATGCCATATATTCCCTCCTGTGTCTTGTCCTTGTGTCCGTTATTGTTACATGTATGTGGAGAGCATTGGCACGTAGCTCTGCTTTTGATATTCAGCGGATGCGCTGGTTCTCGGTGCCTTTGTGTTTTACTTATTATTTACCTGTGTGCTACTGAGCACCCTTTTGTTTTGTTCTCCTCCTTAGTAAAATAAAACTCTACAAACGCACCTGCAATTTGGTCCTGCCTCTCCTACGCCTCACAGCATCAATGCTGCTAGAAGTTTTGAATCTGGTCATGGAATATAAAAAGTGCCTAAGGGTCCACCAGTGGTCAGACAGGTTGATGTCCAATTATAAATTCTAAACAAAGACATTTAGATCTTATGGTTAAGCTAACTGCACTGTTAAAAATGAACTAAGGGAACACTTAAACCACACATTGGGTCTTGATGGAAATATATTACATATCAAAATATTTACTGTACATTGTGTAATTCATTAAAGCGTGGAGACACTTACAGGAAAGCTGATGTTTATTCACACACACATCCCTTGGGAGAGCTACTTCAAAGACATATTGCTGCTCCGATTATTTTCCTGTTATTCTCAGAGGAATCCCGATTCTCTACCTCTTTATGGGTGTTTTAGCGAACATAACGCTCCATGAATTGAGATGTATTGTATCTTCTCCTTTATCCGTCCCTTGAGGCTGCACATATAAACAGCATGTTACACGGTCTACAAAGTGCCTTACAAAGTCACCATTCATAATAAACAGTTGTCTCTAAGTACAGATGATTTCATTACACTTACCAAAAAAAGACAGTTGACAGTATAAGTACAATGTGGTGGGGGAAAATATAATTATAACTTTGTTTTAGCGATTGTTTTCCCAATGGCAAAGCGTCTCGAAGGGTTTGGCGCTTGATCACAATTGCCCTTCAAATTATGTTTACACAAAGGGGGGCAACGTTTTGTGCTTCTTGACCTTCATTAGACCTGTGTGGTGGACAATTGTTTTGAAGAATATGAACATCAAAATCTGCATTTTTGCTGAATAAAATCAACATTTGAAATAAAGCAAGCATAATTAGATAATCACGAAATTATAAAAGATTTATGCAATTGCTAAGGAAAAAGCTGATCAGCACTAAGGATTCAAACTACTTGGTTTAAATGTTTTTTGCACACTTGACAGATTGAATCGTCACATCACTTGAGTCTGTTTTTTTATTTTGCATAGAAGACCTGGCATTACATCATCATCTTATTTCAATAAATCGGATGAAATGCTCTTCATATTTTCACTTCCCGTCCTAATTTGAATGTGTATAGCCTACTAACTGTCATTCACCAATTCAGCAAGAAACAGATCAGGTATTTAACTTATCCAGAGAACATATGTTATTACGGTGTCTTTGGGTGTAAATTCATTTTAAAGCAGTTTCTCATCTTTCCTAATTCTGAAAATGTAAGGGAGAAGTGGCTTGCATCCGTTTCAAAAGCTCAGGAGGCTTCCAAGTCTTCCTGGATCACAGGGATATACCTGTCGATGGAATGGTACCATATTTTACCATTTGGCTGTTTTCATATGCCATTTCCTCTGCTTGAATTTGAAACATGTACTTATCATCAGTACTGAACTTCAAAGATACACCCCCCTGGTACATATCATTATCAAGGTTTCAAATCACTACCAGCCATTTCTTACCATGATCACTGTTATTATATGTTGTCAAGTAGAAGGATTTTCCCCTACTAAATGAAGTTTCCTCCTTTTAACGTAATACTGACATATGTATTCTGCTTATAGTTGTTAGCTCAATCACATTGGTCAGATGCTATTTATTTTTATTCAGGGGAAATTCATTGAGAAACTGAAAAAGAATAACAAATGTTTTTCTACGCCTAATTATGTTTGCTTAAAATAGCAGTCATGTCTCACACAGTAAGGACAGGAAGATTGTTTAAACAACTCCTGGCAACATGAATTAGGCACTAACTAAATTAATGTTCAGCATGTTGAATCAATTCATATTTATGTTTGTTTATTTATGTATAATATCTTGAAACATTTTATCATGTGGCATCTATTGTGAAATTGTTAATGTCTCCACAGCACCTTATCAGCACCTCCATTGTGACACTAGAAGGCTTCTTGGAATAGTTTTTTGACAACAGATACAGGCCCTAAATAAAGAATGAATAATCATTTGCTGCTTGTCAACTAGAGGCACATTGAAGGTTTGAGAATAAAGTGTGTATCTCAGATTCATGCAATGAAAGAGAACCTTAGAATTTTATGCAAGCATGTTAAAATAATTCCACTGAATGTTCTTTTAACCAATTCCATTAGATCATTTCAGTGGCAATGTTTTAGTGACACACATCAAAGAATTTCACACATCACATTTCAGTGGTAACAAATTAATAAAAGACAAGGAAATTATGAATCCACTCGCAGCAGCCTGAAAGTAGTGGGGTAATGTCTTTAATACAGAGTACCGTCTTTAATACAGAGTACTGACTTTAATACAGTACTGTCTTTAATACAGAGTATCGTCTTTAATACAGAGTACCGTTTTTAATACAGAGTACTGTCTTTAGTACAGAGTACTGTCTTTAATAAATAGTACTACCTTTAATACAGAGTACTGTCTTTAATACAGAGTACTGTCTTTGGTAGAGAGTACTGTCTTTAGACACTAGAACCGCCTTCACAGCAGCCGAAAATAGTGCTCATTCAAAGCAGATTGGACTGGTCAATTCGTCATTAGTGAAAAACAAGATTAGAATTTGGCTGTCTGAGTAAACAAAGCCCACGTGTCAGTTCTAAATCACTGAGTCTATTATTCTGTAATAACCAGGGAATAGGTAACAATAGGATAAAGTGTTTAGTGCTGCATGAAACTGAAGACTCTTCAAGGCACATAAAGCCTTCTCCTCTAAACAATGACACCCTAGACTCTTACTCAGTTCCCACTGTAGCTCTGCCAAGGCACTTACACAAAACACTAATTTCACTCAGTGTATCTGCAGCACTACTGGGCTCTGAGGCTCAGTTCATCATCCAGGACATATTGTTTGGAGGCATTCTTAGACAAGATAAACATGACGTGAAGTACCGAAGAGCCACATTGTACCCACACAGAAGATATGGGCACATCTGTTGTCCATGACACAAACACTGGAGCTCTCGTGAACATGCAGAACGTCTAACGTGAAGCTCACTAACAACAGCAGAGGTAATCACTCCAACAACCTAAGCACTAGTAGCCACAGTAGACAAAGGGCGCCACTGAATGGCGTGCCGGCTGTAGGAAGGACCGCTTCCCTAATGTTTTGACGGCAGTATCTGCAACAGTTACAGACGAAAATAAGAAGGTCCAATAACACTCTCTTCTAGGGTATTATCCCCCGGGTACTTTACTAATAGGGACTTACACAATCTGTATAGTCACCACCCTGAGATTGGGGCTGTTCGTCCTCTGAATTTCAGGCATCACTGTGAAAGGAAATTTGCATGTCTCCTCTAACAGCACAGCCACGACAGGCCCAGGGAGTGAAAGGGAGGAGAGGGGAGATTGGGAATAGATGGAGAGTTAGAAGAGTGAAGGAAGGCAGGTAGGGAATGTAAAACATTATGGATGGGAGAGAGGGAGTGAGGGTCACGCTGTATTAAAGGACAATGTAGAGATGTGGACACAGGAAACCGCAGTTGGAGGTGAAGGGATGACTGAAAGCATGAAGGAGAGGTAAAATGAGTGTTGAAGTGAGAGTGTCAAGGTGGGCAAAATATTCCTCCCTTCAGAAAAGAAAGAAAGAAGAAGGACATTTAACTGTACATCTCTCTCTAACTCCCTATATGCTCTACATCTCTTTCTAACTCCCTTTATGCTCTACATATCTCTCTAACTCCCTCTATGCTCTACATCTCTCTCTAACTCCCTATATGCTCTATATCTCTCTCTAACTCCCTCTATGCTCTACATCTCTCTCTAACTCCCTATATGCTCTACATCTCTCTCTAAATCCCTATATGCTCTACATCTCTCTGTATCTCTCTCTATACTCTACATCTCTTACTCCCTTGTTATGAACTATACAAACAGTGTAGGTGATTTGTGGAGAGAAGATACAGCATGAAGGGTGTTCTGTTTTGTAATGAGTACAAATAAGAAAAGCATTTCCACACCAGCAGATGACTTTACTTTGTTGTGTGTTTCCACGTGGTTCTGGCATTACCTAGCCACTCGTTATTCATGCTACTTTGTATTCGTTTTATGCCAATGTATGCCTTGAGTAACTAACATATGGGATTTCATGTGTCGTTTTCTTTCATCTGCATGTATGGGAAAGGGCCTGTGTGTGTTTCACCACTTGCTAACAAAACATTTAACGAATACAATTTGACATTAACGTTGACTATATTCATTCATTCTTATGCTTTCTCACTTTGATTGGTACAGGATGCACAGTGGACATGACAGGTTTATTGATACATCTCCTTTGCCTGTCTGCCTATTGTTTCCACTGTGCCTCAGATGATCGACCCAAATGATCACCACTCACAGCTTGTCAGCTGCAGGGGGTTTGAACAGACTGACAGGCTTCACTCAAACTCAACAAACCACCATACACACTACGCAACCAAATCTTTCTCCCCGAAGTTAAGATAAGCAAGCTGATATATAAAATGAGTGCTTATTGACTTGAGTTCAGTCGTACATCTGCAATCTCCCTACAGAAATGTATTTTGTTGTCCCAATTAACATTTGCAGTCTCCACACTGCATCTAATTGCCAGGTTATTCCAGGTTATTCCAGGTTATTCCAGGTTATTCTGGCAAAACAAATGAACCACTGGTAGACGCTGCTCAAAGCTTGTATGTAAAAACTTGTGGGCACAGAACAATAGGAAAATAAATAGTAAACTATGTAATGACTGAATGCTCTTGCCATGTGTGTATTTGACTGGGTACATGTAATGGTTAAGGTTAATGTGGACCCATTGACTCAGAATTGAGCACTAAGAGCAAGAATCAATCATTGAGACTTTGGCCAACTCAAGCTGTGGCGGCTGGGACATCAGTCATTATTTTCAAAAAGTTGATGGTTGTATTTCTTTCTTTTTTTTTTTGCATGTGTTGTCATAAACACCATCCAGTTATCAGTTAAAGAGCACATTGTCGGGATTTGTTGTAAGAGCAAACAGACAAGGCCGCTTTGAGAGTCCAACTCAAAGTAGCCTATACACGTTTCCTTCATCAGACACTGACACATTCTAAAAACATAATACAAATACATCCATACAACATGGCAGGCCAATTGAGTCACAATAATCACTGTAAGACATTGTAATGAACAAAACTGTTACAATGCTTTTAACGTGTCCATTGTCAGACGACACATCAGGGGAAGTTATGGAAGCACATGAGGTGAAGTTTACTTACACTGATGATTATGATCTACACTTACACTGAAAAATGTGTGATCTATTACTCCGTTCAATGTATTCAGCATTGTTATGCTGGTCCAAATGTCTTTAAAGAAATCACCTACCAGGTTATAGGCTACCTTAACACATATGGGTCAAGCAGGCTCATCATTGATATAATAATAATCTAAAATCAGTTGGCTATCTCAAGATACTATCTTGAAATATCAAGATATACTTAGAGGTACAGAGCACTTAAAATGTTTTGTCACCTTACAGTTTAGTGCTTCTACAACCATTAAGTAAACAATTGAAAAATCATAAAGGGCCAAATAATGTTTAATTGCACAGAATTTTGGGGATATTCCAGGGGACTGAGTAATTAGTTTATAATTAAATGTTTTAATAATAGTGTGAAAAGTGCATGCAAACCAATATGTGGAGACTTAGAAGAATTAAACCATATGATCTGTATTTATTTATTTTAATTAAAATATAGTTCCTTTGATCATGTTTCAATTTGGCTAAATGAGTTTTACGGACAAATACAACTCAATTCAGAAAGGATCATAACTCTAATATGCTTTACATATTATTTTCTTTACATGCATTATGACATATTCTATGACACAGCGAAAGCCAAAATTGAAACTTCAGCATTAAAAACATATTCCAGAGGGATGAGAATGACACTGAAACCAAGGACAAGATGCTACATGAAACCAAGTATTAGATGCTACATGAAACCAAGGACTAGATGCTACATGAAACCAAGTACTAGATGTTACATGAAACCAAGGACTAGATGCTACATGAAACCAAGGACTAGATGCTACATGAAACCAAGGACTAGATGCTACATGAAACTAAGGACTAGATGCTACATCAAGTGTGAGAAGCCAATTGCCTGTGTGTCCTTGCCATGTTCTGTGCCTGTCTTCTAATTTATGACACACCACTCTGTCTTGACAAGGTTCTCCAGAGTCAGAAAGATTTCCACACACATGTTTGATTTTCACCGCAATAGTTTGAAACGTGCATGTGTTATGGTACACGGTAATATAACCAGCCAGAAATAGTAGATATGTTAACATTATTTGTTTAGCCCTCTCTAATCCTTGTAAACATTCCACAACATTGAAAATGACTATATCATTTTTTTTCTCCACCTTTAAATCTGCTGTTTTCAAAGTGATAGAAACTGACTGAAAAGTGAATGTGTGATTCCTTGTTGTGCACACACACACACACACAACCCCACACATACAGTCTTACATTATACTCCCAGTCTAGCCACAGAAGGGCGATATGAAGCACTTAGCGAGCCATTACCGACCTGTTACCATGCATAAGTAATGAAGCCAGACACAGCTACGCTGCCATAAACTGCCAATGAAATATTACCAACACGGTCTGGGTGGGGGAGAACACACCAAGGTGTCCCCCTCATCCACAGACTTCAGTCCCAGGAAATGATGCGGACGTGGAGAAAGAGAGATGGGAATGGAAAGTGACTGACTCAGAAGGGAGAGTTGCCGGATGACTTAATTACATTTTATGAGAGAGAAAAGCCCCATGGAACATATAAGCATGAGTGTGTAAACAGAGATTACCATGTTTCCATAAGTAAAAAACGTTTTTTTTTTACTTAAACCTTTAAGGCATCTCTCTTCTTCATCGCCCTTTCCTCCTACTCTGCTGGGATCCCATCTTGCTCTACATCTTTTCATCCATCCCTTCCTCTCTCTCAGCTTGCTTTGTCCTTCTTTTGCCCTTCCCCCTCTCTCTTTCATTGATTTAGTTATTTCAGCGGGAGACATCATCATCTGAGAATGTTAGACTTCAATTTTATTGAAGTTGCAATTATTGCTCAATTAGGAATACACTTTTAAATTACTCTGGAAAGCAGATAATATGAGGTGTGTAGTTCAGTCAAAGATCAGTTTGCTTTAGAATCCACTCTTACATGTTTCAACTGAATGACCTTGACAGCATCAGAACAGGCCGTATGACGAATAGTGGTGATGGGTTTCTGTCACATGTGCACAACACTGGGAATATTGTGTGGTGTTAGTGTGGTGTTAGTGTTACTTTAACACTGTGTGACTGCATCTATGCATTTGTGTGTTTTTATAAAGGCGTTTTATAAAGCAGTGAATCTCAATCGTTACATCATTTTGAGGTTCCCTGAAAGTGAACCCAAAAAGGTAAGGGAAGAAATCCTCCCACTGCCTGACAGCTGAGCTAATGCTAACGGGAAAGACATGGGATCGCACATTAAGTTTCTCCCTCTGCCCAACAGTCCAATGCCTTCTACACTGTCTTAATCTTAATAATCTGCTTTAAACCTGTCCATCTTACAGGAAAAGCATTACAGAGAAATTGAAAGCACAAATCTAATATTTCAAAAGCTGTCTGTACACTGATGCCGCGTGTGTATGAGTATGGAAGACTCCAAAAAGTCTCTTTGATAACTCCCTCATTATCACTCAACTCCCTCTTTTTCACCTAACTGGAAATTAATTATCCGTGTTCTTGTTCTCTTGTCTTCTTTTGATCTCCCTTCTCTCTCCTTCGTCTTTTATCTCCATATCTCTTCAAATCAACCTACATAAAGGAGACAGGATTTCCTTCTATTTCCCATCTATACATCTCTCACTCCAGTAGACTGGGGCGATTTCCTTGTTTCTCTCCCTCTATTGCTATGCCAATCTCCTGGAGTGTAATATTTAGCTGTCTTCAGTGTAATTAGCACAGCGGTTGAAGCATGAGAACAGTAACCAAAAGGTTGCTAGGTCCTATACCAAAGCCAGCACGGTATCATAGTTGTAGTTCTATCCCTGAATAAGGCAGTAAACCTTGTTCTTGAAAAATAAGGGCCTGCAAAATTGATTCAATTAAAATGTCCGGCAAGTCTGCTGTTCTTCGATGATCCATGCAGTATGATGTTGAAGGTATCTAGAAGGGTGGATGTGCGCGCATAGCTTTTAGAGCTGTCATACATTACAAGACCTAGCCACAATCCCATGATTCCTCTTCAGTTCCTGTGATAAAGATGAGGGCTCATTAAATGGAGTGTGTTCATTTAGTGTACTAAGGAATATGCATCTCTGTTACAGAAGAAAGCTACTTTCAATGTTTTCGTCATGGTAATTACTTACCTTTGTTTATACAACAGAATCAAACTGAGATCCAGCTTTTCCTTACAGCTGAGACCATTATTACAGTAACTAGTATCAAACTAATTCAGGTTCTGGTATAGCTGATGCATGTTCAAGGTCACTTTGGCAAACATAAACTCTTTATCAAAATCATTTTGGGAGGTCCTTTTGCCAGCAAGCATTAGAAACCACAAGAATATTTCTCTAGTGTATTAATCATAAAAAAATTAATCAGAGTTTACTTTTACGAGACCGTTAGATTTGGCTGATTTGGCTTTGTAATCTGGGTGAAGTTTTGATCAACACAGAAATATTTCATGAAAATCTGAGTTTTGTGTTGACTAATCCTATTAAAATTCCCAGAATTATCATATCTGGTGTTAAAGTATGCTATAAGGTCAGTGAGTTAACCTAAAGTACATTTAAAGTTGTTTTCTAAATGAAGACTCAAAGCACAGACTTCAAATTGCTTTAGAGAATTGGCAAAATCACTCGCTGACAAATCTGCTCCCTTTCCAATTCATATCTGCTCTGTACACATTGTAGCCGTCCAATGCAATATTTTCTGTTAGTGTTTAATCAGATAACTGTGTTTCAGAGAGAACGAACATGTGTGGATTCATCTATGAGGACCGTATTTTTGATGAACTGACTGCTAAACACAAACTGATTCACAAAATAACAGAACACAAATTAATTGGGGATAATATCTAAATAATGGAACAGTCATTATAATGAATAGGCAGCATTGCCAAATCAGAGGGTGCTATTCTAGGTGCATTTACATTTTTATTTTTACTTGCAAGGCAACAAAATACCCTACATAATACAAGTGATAAGCGGGCCTCAACAACTTTTACTCTGTGGAAAACCTAGGTGGTAAAATGATCGATTATCAAAAAACTGTTAGGAGCACATGCAAACAAAACGGCTTCTTGTGAGGCACAGCTATATATGTTGTTGTGATCGGTTGTATGGTGCCTCTATGGATTGAATTGCTGTGACACAACGTCTATGGGAGCCATTTACAAAACCTCCACCCCTATTATTCTGGACATCTTACTGTGGAGTGTGTACAGGCGTGCGGTGACGTGGGGACCACTAAGTGTTTGTCCATGCTTTTGGGTCCATCTCACTGGGCTTGTGTGTGTGTGCCATATCCAAAGTACTACCCTAAGCAGCCATTTGTAAATATATGTACTATTTTTCTTTACTAACTCATGACTCGACAATGTTGAAGAGCAGAGTTTCTTCCCTGGCGGAACCTGTTATTCCCCAATTCAAAACATCTCTACAACACGCACGTACGAGCACACACAAACACACACAGGTCATAGAACTTCTCTTGTAATAGAGAAAGAGACGCACACCACTAAGACTTATTCAGGAAAAAGTGTCCCTTGGAAAGCATATCAGGTGTGACTGTGACTGTTCGTCTTACGTATGCATTGCCGTACGTCCACAAGAGGCTCCTCATGGACAAAGCAGCACATCATTTTGACAGGTACACAAGAACAGCAATGCAACGTGAACAATCGTAGTAATCAGTAAAAAGAGATGAGAAAGCACCAGTCGCCAAATGAAACGCTACACCACGCTTCTGTACATATAAATATAAAGGATGCGTTTTACATAATTTGGTATTGTCTGCTGAATTGTCATGGATAGAACATGTTTTTCATTAGTTACATGCTGTATATGTTTCAACGGTCTTTTGTTTGTTCGCGTGCTGTTTTCTTCGTTGATGAATTTTATGTTTTCTTTTGTTTTAGGTAAGTATGTTAAATTTAAGATGCATTATTCATTTTTCTTTAGGAAACACTCTCTCCCTACATATGGAATGGTGGCAGCACCTGGTCCATTTTCTGTTTCATCCAAAGACCAAAACAATACACTGGTTGCTGAATTGATAGCCAACAGAAAGAGTAAAACTCAAGCCCCACCCTTAGTACTACTCTGTTGAAAAACCTAACAAGTAATTACAATAGAAGGATTTGTGGCAACAGGATAGCCTCGCGGATGCTCACCTTCTGCCCTTGACAAAGCAGTTAACCCCAATAGAAATATTGCAAGGTTTTTGACCGGACACCACGCAAGTTAAAAACGGTTTAATAATGACAGGCAAAAAAACACCAAGACTGCAAAAACACAGGAACCAGGCAGGCAAGTTACACATAACGGCAGGCAAGTCACACATAACGGCAGGCAAGTCACACATAACGACAGGCAAGTCACACATAACGGCAGGCAAGTCACACATAACGGCAGGCAAGTCACACATAACGACAGGCAAGTCACACATAACGGCAGGCAAGTCCCACATAACGGCAGGCAAGTCCCACATAACGGCAGGCAAGTCACACATAACGGCAGGCAAGTCACACATAACGGCAGGCAAGTCACACATAACGGCAGGCAAGTCACACATAATGGCAGGCAAGTCACACATAACGGCAGGCAAGTCCCACATAAAGACAGGCAAGTGACACATAACTCAACAAAGGGCTGAACAGAACTGTGCAAGCTAAATAGAAACTAAATAAAGCTAACAAGAAAGGTGTAAACAATGACAACAAAAGTTCAAGAACAAAGGTACAAATCAATGTGTGCAAAACAGCACCTCACAAATATGTTCTAGTAAAATACAGCTCTGAAAAAAATTAAGACCGCAGCACTGTTTTCTTTCCATTCCAAAAGGAACATGTTCAACAAGTTGAACCCTTCTGTTCCTCACTCAAAACAATCCTTACCAAATTCTTTGGAAGGAAAAGAAAAAGGTGCAGTGTTGGTGTTGTTTGATATCACTGAGGTTGGTTTAGTGGTGGTTTGCTGGACAAACCACAAATAATAAGTAGTTATTGTACTCGGGGACATTATCAAAGGAAATCTCAGCCATGAGCTACCCAAATACAGACAATTTATTAAATGCCCGACCAAAGTGGAGAACATACTGGATCACTGCTTCACTACTGTCATGCTGTACACCAACAGCTACACCCCCAGTCATCAATCCGTCAAGCTCCTGAAGTTTGCAGATGACACCACCCTCATTGGGCTCATCTCTGGTGAGAAGGAGTACGCCTACGTAGGAGATTGACCACCTGGTGAATTGGTGCAGACAGAACAATCTGGAGCTCAACGCTCTGGAGACAGTGGAGATGGTTGTGGTTTTTAGGAAGAACCCAGCCCCACCTACCCCCATCAACCTGTGTGACTCCCCAGTCACTATTGCTGAGTCATTCCGCTTCCTGTGAACCATCATCACCCGGGACCTCAAGTGGGAGCAAAACACCACCTCAATCACCAAAAAAGCACTGCAGAGGATGTACTTCCTGCGGCAGCTGAAGAAGTTCAACCTGCCAAAGACAACGATGGTGCACTTCTACACAGCCATCATTGAGTCCATCCTCACCTCCTCCACACTATCTGGTACGCTGCTGCCACTGCCAAGGACAAGAGCAGACTGCAGCGAGCCATTCGATCTGCTGAGAAGGTGATTGGCTGCAATCTGCCCTCCCTCAAGGACATGTACACCACCAGGACCCTGAAGCACGCAGAAAGAATTGTGGCCGACTCTTCCCACCCTGGACACAAACTTTCAGGCACTAGCATCTGACAGAAGGCTACGGTCCATAAGGAGCAATTCCTCACGCCACAAGAACAGTTTCTTTCCAACGGCAGCTGGTCTCATCAACAAGGCCAGATGACCCCCGCTGACAGTGGAGCCCTCTTCCCTATAACTTAATTTAACTTAATGCATTACATACATGCACTTCTATGGACTACTTTCTTGCACACTGCACTTCATGCTACTTATACAGTAAATGTTTGCACACTTTTTGTTTGCAAACCACTTTATGTATGGGTAAACCTACTTGTTAATAAAGCTGATTCTGAGAATCTGTGTGAGGAATGATAATCACTGTAGAGGAAGGGAGAGAGAGGAAGACCAAGGCCACAGTGAAAAGCCTCTCCATTTTGTCTGGTTCAAGGACCAGAGCAGCATTACTGGGGTCTCCAAGGCTCTCATCACACACTTCGGAACATCCAAGAGTTATCAAATTAACACGCCATTGTCTTTAAACCTGGTGTCAAAACTGCCATAACAAACAAGTCTATTTTGATGCGTTTTATGTCAGCTATCTGCCTTGTAATAACACACTTTCACCTTCCCTACACATTCTTTATAAATATAACCAGGGTGTGAATTATACATTGACAATAAGGGGGGGTCAGCTTTTTCTCCAGGGCATAAAGGGAACGCAGTACAACGCAGGTATCATGATGGTATAATGCTTGCTTTACTATCAGTGGTGTAATGCTTCCTTTACT
Organism: Novumbra hubbsi; assembly: GCA_016801125.1. Taxonomy (NCBI): domain Eukaryota; kingdom Metazoa; phylum Chordata; class Actinopteri; order Esociformes; family Umbridae; genus Novumbra; species Novumbra hubbsi. The sequence goes on along the minus strand of JACXGK010012774.1, from coordinate 437 downwards.
ATCAGTGGTGTAATGCTTCCTTTACTATCAGTGGTGTAATGGTTGCTTTCCTATCAGTGGTGTAATGCTTCCTTTACTATCAGTGGTGTAGTGCTTCCTTTATTCTCAGTGGTGTAATGCTTCCTTTACTATCAGTGGTGTAATGCTTCCTTTACTATCAGTAGTGTACTGCTTTCTTTAATATTAGCAGTCAACTCTTTATTTAAATTCCAAGCATATTATTTGAAAACAGTAGGATATGATTGTTGTGGACGATGCAACCTGATCACTGTCCTCCTGACCTCCTCTTGCCTGATCACTGTCCTCCTGACCTCCTCTTGCCTGATCACTGTCCTCCTGACCTCCTCCTGCTTGATCACTGCCCTCCTGACCTTTTCCTGCCTGATCACTGTCCTCCTGACCTCCTCCTGCTTGATCACTGTCCTCCTGACCTCCTC
>JACXGK010012773.1:0-13859 GCA_016801125.1 Novumbra hubbsi | reverse complement strand
AAACAGGATCTCTACTGGCGTGAGCCTGATTGTCAAACCCAAAGAAACTTCTGAGATACATAAACACACATGGCCATCTTACCTGATTATTGGTGGATCAAATTTTAGTCAATGGTAAACAGGATGAGCACGAACCGTATTCATACGATCAGATGTTTGGGAATTTTTCCACTACAGAAGTAAAAGTGAAAGCTTCACACGAGCTTGAGTGTCAGCAGCAGTATAGGCAAGCCTTATTGGCTGACATCCTCACATCTCTTGTAATATCTCTTTTCCCACTGGAATATGTGGTCACTCAAACGTCACATTTAATTTTTGTATGTACAGTAGCTTATTATTTTTTATGTTAAAAAGAGGTCTATGTCATGTCAACATATAAATAACAGTTAAAACAACTATAATAGAACTCAAAAGATGTTGTCAAATATGAAAATCCTATGCTTTTAAATGCAGACATAAATAATGCTGTAATCTTAACACTGTTCGTGACACGTGGCACTTACCTTAACTTGACTGAATTCCAGGAAACAGGATCTCTACCTGCATGGGCCTGCACATGAAGACCTGAGTTATATAAACACACTTGTCAATACTGAAACAATGGCCAACAGGATCAGCACAAACCGTATTCATACCGCCAGAATATGTCCACTTCGCTACGCAGAAGTGAAAGTAAAAGGCTCTAATTGGCTGCCTTCCAGTTCTTTGCCTTTCTTGTGAAGTGTGCATTTAGAAACTCCCTTCCATGGATTTAAAGAAGAAAAAGACAGATGAAAGGAATATGCTGGAAAATCCCTTCAGACAAGCTTGTGTTTGTATGTAAAACATTTGAAAAAGTACTTCTAAAAAAGGGCATTCATTGACGGTGGACTATAATTTCAGTAGGACGTCGTCACAGCAAAGTGAAGGTATTCTTTCACATTGCTGTGAAAGAATACAGGGGATTGCATGAAACAGAATGAAGCACATGTTTCATATATGACAGTGTTTATAGCACCTCCTCAAGTGTCATAATTTATGTTGAAAATATTGAGTGTAATTGTATGCATATTAAAAGTACAATATGTGCAAGCTGCATGCAATGTGCGCATGTACATGCAGTTGTTTGTGTGTACATTGTTAATGCTACTATTCCTTTTGCCAGTACAGTCCAGTGTAGCATGAAACTACTTAATAAGTGTTTGATGGTGCAGGGTTTAAAGATGTTCTCAGATCTTCACTGTCGAAAATTGTAGCTCTGATAATAGTTTTAGTTTACTGCAGGTTCATGAAGTTGCTGGTTAGAGTATGGCGTCAGGGAGCGTTAAGTGTAAAGCTTAGACGTACTTTTTAAGTCTTAAACATCATGGTTAGGTTTTTATGTAGGGTTAGGGTTAGAGCAAGCGATTTGGTTAGTGCAATGAATAGGCTTATGGCTTGGGAATACAGAACATGGATTTTTGTGTCAGATCCCCTCAAGGATAGAAAAACAAATGGGTGTGGTTTCACTTCAAAAAATCATACCACTGTCACGGTTTGGCCAGGAGGTAGGCCACAAGTGCAGCGCTGTTGCGAAACTCATTCTTTATTTGAGGACTCAGATGACATCGAAACTTGAACGGCAGAAAAACTTAAATAGGCTCCCCAAATAGGGACAACTGGCAGCAGCTGACCCCAATTGGGGAGCTCGCAGTTCAGGTCACCTGCCCCCCTGAACTCTTCTAGCAGCGATCAGAAACCTTCTAACTGGTAACTGTCCCACTATACTGCTCTCAAAACTGCACACTATACTGCACCACAATCAGTAACTCAACACCATTAAGCGAATACATGAGATTCTTTAAATAATTTTAAGACCACAAGGCCTTCTTGCCTTTGTTTCTCATTGTCTATTTTGAATTCCTCGAAAGGGAGTGACTAAATGCACACCTCACAAGAAAGGCGAAGCTCTGGAAGGCAGCGAACTAAGTACACCAATAAAATGTCCGGACCTGTCACTACACTTGGCTATTTAAAGCCGACGTGAAGCTTTCGCTTTTATTTCATTTGTAGAGTAGTAGAACAATTCTTAACATATGTTCATACGCTTCACGCTGGTCTTGTTTTTCCTAGATTTAATGATCCATAAAAAAAAAACAGACAAATGTTTTTATCCAATTCAGGAGTGTCTTTGTGTATGATAGTCAGGCTCATGCAGGTAGAGACCATATATGCAGGACGTAATTCAAGGTAAGGTAAGCTAACTGTAACTGTGCAAAAGTCTTAGGCCACATGACAACATTGTTTAAAATTGTTTATCTTGGCACTGTTTATTTTCTCATTAAAACCTTATAGAACTTTAGAATGAGTAGAATTAAACGCCAATAAAATAGAAAGTAAAAATAATTTTAGCTTTGTCTGTTGGGGCCTGGACTAGCAAGTGGGTGGTAGGGACCCAAATGCTCAATGAGATTCTGTGTAGAAATAAGTAGGGGCCTGGAAGGAACGAGTGAGGTTTAGAGGAGCTTGGATGTAACAAGTAAAAAAAATCAATAGGAGATTAAAGTAAGCTTGGGTGAATACGAGCGGAGTAGAAGCTCGGTTAAGACGAGCGGAAAAAAGGTTTTCGAATGCAAAAATATATTGCCAAAAATGTGGCGTGTAGCATCATTTGTACTGGCATAGTGGAGGTGGAACACAGGAAATTAAATAGGGGTGCAGATGAGAGTGATGGGGACCAGATGTTTGTATTTAGCTCGTGATTGGTGACTGGCTGCTTATTGACTTGGTGCTTAGAGTTCGGCACAAGAGGGGGTGGTAGGACCGGTGACAAACGAGGTCAGGGTGGAACATTACCTGCTCTAATGGTCTGGACCAGTGCCTGTGACATGTGCACTGTAGCGTGAGTTTGAATCTGGTCCACTGCCCTTTCAGCATCATATCTCCCCTCTATCTTTCCACGCTTTCCTGTCAAAATAAGGCATAGCAAAATCCTCTGTAGAAATGTACAAAATGTTCTTTGTAGGTATTTGAAGATGGCTAGATACCTTTCAAAACATAAATTATCTTTTGGAAAACATATGGACTTCTACTTATTAATAAATCAATCAAATGTATTTATGAAGCCCTTTTCACATCAGCAGTTTCAAAACGCTTTTACAAAACACCCAGCCTGAAACCTCAACGAGCAAGCAACAGCAGTGTTGAAGCACACTTCTTCTCTTACTTCTTCCTACTCATTGTGTTTATCCTTATTTGTATTTGTTATAAATGTTATATAGTGTTTCAAAGCAAGTGAACACTAACTGCCCAAATAAGTATTTTGTCAGTCGCCTAAGACTTTTGCACAGTACTGTATAAGTATAATATCTACTAAATGTATTACATTTTGTGGGCACTGGGCATTTTTTTTATCAGAGTTGAGAATATGAAGAAGATCAGTGAGCGGGGTCATGTTAAGTGATACATGTTGGGTTTAAATCATGCATGTAGGTTCATTGAGTGCTTAATCAATAGTTTAACTTTACTTTTACTTTTAAGTTTGCCCTCTAGGTCTTTGGCCCTGGTGTGCCCTGTGTGAATAACATCTCCTCATCCTTAAGGCCCCCTATTCTCCATGTTACTGGTATACTTTATACTTTAATTAAGGTGTATTGTAATTTTAAATGAAGGGGTTTCATTTGGGGTTACAACTAAATTGATTTGGGGGTTTGGTTATATGAACCTCTGTTTACAACCGCATTCTGATGCCTTTTGATTTGTAAGGTAATCAAATACATATTCTTAAAATAACTTCTCATTGGCTTATTAAGGTCATATTTAAAAACCTATATAGTCTCTATAGTCCAGTAATCCGTACGTATTAAGTTCTTTTTTTTGCTTCAACAGACATCAGATTCTTCCTCTGATGAATACTTTTTCTCTGAGATGAGAAATCTCCTGGAAATAAGTCACCCTCATATCGCAAGCTATAGAAACTCTTTTCAAGGTAACTAATATCTCTAGGTTATTTTTCTGTTTTAAGACATGGATGGGGGGTTCCACAGATTACAATATTATGTTATTAGTCTGTATTAGTCTGAACCTTGTTTATTTTCACATAAACTATGTATTTTTACAGAAGGTAAAAGTTACTATGTAGTTATGGACCATTGTGAGGGTGGAGATCTGTCACAGAAGATAAGAAATATGATGAAGACTGGGAAACCTCTCTCAGAAGAACAGGTGTTTCAGATTAATAGCAAATTAATTGGGTTTCTAGCTGACTATTTTACACACTGTTTGCATTAAAGGCTGCAAGTCATCGACTGCATAGTTGGGTATTGGTTTATTATATGTTAATCTATCCTGGCATGTTTAATATTTGGCATGCTCTTCTGCATCTAGTCAGCCTGGAACACAGCCCTTTTCAGTTATGGCACTGCATTCAAACAATGTTGCTCCAAGTTAAACCAGAGTTCTTTCATTACATTACATATTTCCTCCCAGATCATGGACTGGTTTGTTGAGATCTGTATGGCCCTTACGTGTGTCCATGACAAGGGTCTTCTTCACAGAGACCTGAGACCACAGGTAAACACTTGCCTCTATTAAAAAAAAATGTCTGTAAGTATTATGATGGCAATTCTATCGAATATAACTCTTAAGATTCAGACCCATCCTACAGTGGGCCTAGTCCCCTGGACCATCCTATTTCACCAAACTGGTCTGTCATGTGGTTCTCTACAATCTCATTGGGGACCTCCAAGTTGTCCATGTATTTGATCCAGAAATATTGCAGCTGATGCAAATGGTCTACTAAATGTGATGTTCCAATGTTACACTTCCAGGAAGGTCAGGATATTTTGGGACACTGAATTTTTTTTAAAATTTGGTTCAGTATGCAAACACAATGGATAATAACCAGACAATAACTATCTATAATTCCTAATCCCTTTGTCCAATTTGTGAATCCCCTTAAATTAAAACCGAGAGACTGCACTTTAAGACTTTTAATATTTATTATTTAGCTGTAACTTGAATATATTTTGGTAAATAGCCAAAATAACCAAACTTGTGTCAGTGTCCAATTATTTCCAGACAAAACTGTAAAATAGTTCAGCGTCATTAGGGACTGTTTTATTTTGTCTGTTTAGTTTTGTAACAAAATCAAATCTCTCCATAAAAGTCACAGTTTTAAATGCTGTCTACTGAGGGAGACGTGAAATGAAGGCTGAGCAAACATCTAGTCTGCTCTGTTTCTGATATATTATAAAGCTCTTTGATGATCAGTTAGAAGCAACAATGCCTCAATGGGGGTTTGTGGTATTTGGCCGATAAAACATTGGAATATGGTCAATAACAAATACCATCCAGTTTACCAGTTCAGGATAACACCCAACTTTTAATGCTGTGGGGGGGTTTAACCACTAATGGCCTGGGGAAATGTGTCACATTTTGGGGGGAAAATACAATGGTATAGAATACAGGCTTTGGGCAGAACAATTAACTGTATTATTTAAGTGTTATGTTCCATGTTGTTGCCAGTAAACAATTCACATTTCTTTTTTTGACAGAAAATGTTCTTCACAAAATTTGGGACACTTTGTTTGGGACATTTTGGAAGAGTCACTCAGAAGTGGGGTACTTTTTTGATAATAATTACTTGTAAAAATGTAGTCCAGTACAGCATTGTTATTCTGTTTCTTGATTGACTGCTGCGTTTCTGTTCTACCAGTGCTAAAAGATCTTCAGAGGATGGAGCATTGGCCTATTTAGGTCCAGAGATTTCGAAAGGTGAAATATATAACACCAAAAGGTAATTTCAAAAAGTACAAATCTAAATAAATAGGAAGCTGCAACCCAGTGATAACTAAGTTTGCCCAAGGAATAGTGGCAATGTTCAAGAGGATCAAGACCAACTGATTGACCCACACAGTCCTATCATACAAAACGACTCATTGTTATTTTTTATAATATTATTTACCCATGATACATTGTGGTTTTGTCCCTCTCGAACATGGCACATGACACCGGCAAGTGGTGAAATGGATGCAATTTGTGTGAATTTTATCATGGCAACTCATTGTGATTCAGTAGTGTTTGGCCCCCACGTGCCTGTATGCACTCCCGACAATGTCCGGGCATGTTCCAGAGGAGACAGTGGATGGTGTATTGTGGGATCTACATCCATTTCTATTTAAGAAAAGGTTGATTTTAGGTAGCTTGCAAGATGGTTTTCTAACAAATGTCCTTTATTGTGTCATTTATTGTCATTTATTTGACAATGAAATATATTAATTGACTGTGTGCGGGAATATGTCATACTCTGTATCTGATATTTGGCCCACAGAATATTTACCTATTTATGTTTTTTGCCCTTCTTCGCAGTGAGATATGGTCCCTGGGGTGTGTGCTGTATGAGTTGTGTATGCTTCCGTCTGCAGTAAGTTATACTTCAATCTCAATGTTGCTCACTTGGTAATGCAAAAAGCTGTGTAATAGCAACAGTTCCTTTTTTGCAGTTCACAGCAGAGAGCAGAGTCAACCTCAACCCAAAAATATCAAAGGGTCTTTACCCATCTCTCCCAGGGAGTTTCTCACATAAACTCCGCAATCTGCTGTGTGAAATCCTAGAACACGACCCATCCAAAAGGCCTTCTGCAGATGAAATTCTTGCGAAACCTTTCATTATTAGTTTCCTCAGGAAAAAGGTTCGGAAAACAAGATTCGATTTTTAAATCAGCTCATTAGTTTTTTTTATCAAAACATAAAGAACTAATTTATTGGCTTATAAACTGGCTCTGTATACCAATCGATTATTCAGTCTGAAATCAATTATTTACAGAGTCAGAAAGCCATGAAAAAACTCCAGACAAATTTGGACCAGCTGAGAGAGCTGGCAGACGGCTTGGAGCGTGTTCACCAGGAAACCACCATAGGCAGTCTGACAGGAGGTGTTATTGGGGCTGCTGGAGGAATCACCTCCATAGTGGGGCTCATCCTAGCTCCCTTCACTCTGGGTGCCTCCCTGATTGTTACGGGGGTCGGTATCGGGGTGGCTGTCGCTGGTGGGGCCGCAGCCGGAGTATCCAACGTAACCAACATGGTCAATCAGTCTACAGACCGACAAGCCATCAAGAACATCCTCAAAGAGTTCCAGGAGAAGATGAACTGTGTGGTGAAATCTGTACAAGACCTCGCTAAGGGATTGGAGAAACTGAATACAATTGTCTCCCTTGATGTAGAAAGTAAATACTCTACCGCTAACAAATTGTCAAGGGCTGGATTAAAAATTGGGAGGGGCATAGGAGGCATTTCAGAGATCGTCCGGTTGGTCCAAGTGGCCAACATTGGGAGGGTTGCAGCCCAAACTGCCAGGACAATGCGTGTGGCAGGGATAGCAACAGGAGTATTCTCTGTTCTATTTCTAGCGGTTGACATGGTCTTCATCGCCATTGATGCCAAAGTGATCTACAACATCCGACAAGCTAAGGCAAACACACAGTCTGGGGACACCATTCCTTTAAAAGTGATGGGCACAGAGTCCACCACTGTGCCCAATCCTGGATGTGAAAAACCAAAGGCTGAGGTAAAGTCAGAGACCATGAAGTTCATTCAGACAGTCAGACAGAAAACTAAACAGCTGCAGGAGTGCCTGGTCGAACTGAATCACATAATCTCTGAAATTCCCGAAATATCGGACAAATAGAGCAGTGTTAGTTCATTCAGGTCTCAGCAAAATGACTAACAACATTAAATGCCCACACGTTAAATACCTTTTCTCTTCTCAGATGTGTGCACAACGTCCTTATTAGGATTTAGAAATCTAACAATTTATCAACTTACTGAACGGAGGCTAATTAGTTACACTTAACGATAATACGTAAATACATATTTACATTAAGATTGTGTCATAATATAATCACATTAATACTGTGTACTGTCCCTCATCTTAGCAGAACACAAAGGGGTGGGTCAACCATAAGGGAAATGTTCTACCGTAAAGGTACACATGGTGATCAGGTACACGTAACTGCAGTAAGGAACAATCATCTAAAAACCTGGTGGCTACAAAGTTCCTGGAGATTTCACCTGAGCTGGAAAAAATCTGTTAGTCCACATGTGTCTGTCACTTACGACCACTAGCCAGGGCTATGGCTAACATGCCAAAAAGAGGGCTATGATGGGTTCTGTTCAGGGGCCTGAGAATTCCTGGCTCTGGCCCTCCCACTGGCCCTCAGTTCTATACACCCCTTGTGACAGTCTGTCTTCCCTCAATGCTATTTCTCTATCCATACACTAGTTGGAATGAGAACAACTAGTAACACTGTTGTTCTCATAATCAGAAAGTTGAGTATTGTGTCTTTTAACAGATTTTACTGACAGTATACCGCACAATCACCTGCACAAAAATCCTGCCCAAACGTCATTTCCACTAAAAAGCCTTATCTGTAAATCAACCCGCCCAAGCCCATTTGTCCCCCACACTGCCTAAAAATAGTCCAATTTAACTGGAAACTGCCCCATCTGGCAACACAGGTCAGCGGCAAATATTTGTTTTGTAGGAACATTTCCAAACCTAAAGTATAGTTGCCCTAATCAACTAGATAAAGACATTTATGAATTTGTCTATTAGAAATGTGAACACTGTTGGCTGAAACACTGCTGAATATATGGTGTTGAAACAATCAGATTTTGATATTAATAATAATATTATTAATATTTTGTGATACAGTGCGGACAATTGACCCTACCTCACATTTCACAGTGGACTCACATCTCATCCAGGAACTTAGTTGTACTTACAAATGTTTTGTTTGTATTTCGTAAAAAATGTAAAGAATCGGATGGAGACTGTAGGAGGAGATCATCCAGCAGTTTAGAATCACTGATATACTTCAGATAAGAATGAGTCCACACCTGTCACAAACAAGAAGACAATCACCAACGCACTTCCTGTTGATGTCATGGACATTGTAGTATCCCGGACCCTTTAGTCTTAGAAACAAGAACGACAACACACTCTGTAACTGGTGAATCACTACATCTGATAGGTGTAAACAATTGGGGCCGGTTACATAGACACCAATCAAGCCTATTGTGTCCAATAACCCTAACTAACTGATCATCATCACAATTCTCATCATCTTCAGCAAAAACAACTTTGTTCTCGAACACATACAAATTTGCATCGAAAAGCACACCTGTTACATTTCTATTCATATCTCCAGACTGGTTAAAGATAAAGCCTAAGCCTATTTCTTTAAAGTAGAAGCCTTCCAAATCTTGACCGAAAAAACGTGAAGGCTGTTAGACGCTACTTTGCGTCAAAAAAACGCACCTGTTATATTTACATTTATATCTCCGAAATTATCAATTATGGAACCCTACAGTTGTACTTCATGATTTCATAAAAAAATTAATCTGATCAGAATCAAATCTGATCTTAGATTTCTATATAAAGTGATCCTCCATCAAGATACAGGGACCCCAAAATGACAGTTTTGGGTGATATTTTAATTGTTTTTGAAAAATATAATGCAGTTTTTCTGTTTATTATATTATATGTTCATATAATAAACAATTCCAGGGGATGTTCAAAATTGAAATAAAAAGCCCTAACTGTTGAAGTGATACTATGTGCTTCTCAATAAAAACTACTACATGTCAACATACGTTTTTATATTCACTTCACCCATATTCACCAATATACTCATGGAGTCTTCTCAAACAATGTTATCTATTCATCCTGCTTCTAGTCAAGGGTTTTGAGAACCCACATTATATAGGACATAATTATAATATAAAGGATGACCTCCTGAGAGGTCAAAAGGTCAAGATAGTGCTGGCGGATTTTGGTAATCCCAAGAAGGCCTTAAACCTTTAAGGGTTAACGTCATTATAAGTTATCAATATGGTTTTCCAAAGAAAAGTCTGGAAATAGCTAGACTGGGCTGTAGGTGGATTGTTGAATCATGTGGATTATTAAGTGTAACTTTCAAACTTGGAGTTGGCGGGATAGAAATAGTTGCAAACAATTTTAACTCAGCAATGTTGTAGGACGATCTTCAAATTAAAACATCTGTCACCATCTGGCACGCCTCCTAAACACAGCTAATCTGACAAACCGACACTGTGACCTCAAACACGTGCTCCCCTCACTGAGTAACTTTCCATCTGACGGAGGAGATTTTACTTCTGTATTCTATTTTCTCTTCTCCATATACAATGGTGTAGTGGAGGAGTAAACACCCCAAAAAACAAACAGATAATCTAGGCATAAACAAAGTTACTGCAACAGAACTTATTCCAAATCTATCTCTGACCCACAAACCATTATCCACAGACCTTGTAAGAGTAGATTACTGTGGTTTCGACAGACACCTCTTAAGTAGTGTGGTTGAACCTGGTTGAACCTGTGTGGGGTGGCTGAATATTACGACTGTTGTTTCTAGGAGGCTGAGCAGCTAAGGTTGGCAAGCTAGGCTTCCACCAGCCTTTCAGTGAAGGCTTCTCTGGTGTCTACTGCCATTCCCTCTTTCGCTCTTCTAATAATGAGGAAGGAACCAGTCTGACGTCACGCAGAAATAAACACTTCATCCCCACAATATGCGTTCTCACTTGTGTTCATATCTCCGTAATCGTTTGGCGGGCGTGACAAGGAAGAAGCATTCGCACCGGGTTTCGTAATGAAACATGTTGTTCAGAGAGTTATTCGTCCCCAAATAGCCAGAATAGATCTCACAGTTCTCCTCTGTGAGTATTGACTTTCTCATTGTGTTTTTATGCATTCAAAGGGTATTAACGTTAATGTATTGCTAAAGTATCGTAATGACTTTCTTTGTTGCAGTACTGAGTACCCCCATCTACTGTGGTCGATCTCAAGGTTATGGTAGATATTCATTCATTTCATTTCTCCTCAAATCGCTTTACCCTCTATAATCCTATGTAGACGACTGGCTAGATTTGCTTCTAAGAATGCATGGTTCAAAACGTGGGGAAATTTTACTGTTGCACCCTGTGTGGTACAGCTCCCTGACATTTACTCCCCACAACTAGGGCCAAAAAAGAATTGTCGTTCAGGGGGAAATAAAAGCATCACCAACAACAGCGCGTGTTAGAAAGAGTGCCATGTTAGTTACCAGGTCCGCAGTATTGTCAGTTTGTGATCCTGGTAAATAACATGGCACTCTCAGTCTGGGTCAAGCCCTGTATTAGCATATTCTGCCTGACAGCGCGGCAGCAGTTTCTTGTTAATAGTAATAGTTAAAAAAAAGGATCTATTAACATTTCATGTTAATGTTATTTAAATTCCGTAAAACTATCCTAATCCAATGCTGCTCTTTTTCTCGGACTCTGCTTTTGTTTTGGCTCTGTCATTGTTATTTCTCCTTTGTTTTTGCAGTGAGACCTGTCGCTGTTCTGACCCTCCAGCCCAACTGGACCCAGATATTCATGGGAGAGTCTGTCACGTTGATATGTAACATACAGGGAACAACGACCCCTGAGTGGGAGTACATGTGGCGCAACCATACCAAGACCCTGTTCCAAAGTAGGCAAAATAAATATCAGAATAATGCTACGATTTTTGACAGTGGTGGCTACAGCTGTCTGGGAAAATGCACCGATCAAAAATCTTCTCTTTGGAGTGATACAGTCAGACTGACAGTGACAGGTAAGTCATAGTGTATATACTCTCTTCCTCCCTCAAAGCACAAAACAACTTGACATTGGGTCATGTGGATGATTTCTTTAGTTAAAAAAATGGCTCTAGCAGGATCCTGCTTTTTCGAAATGAGAGTGCATAGACCAACATCCAACAACAGCTTCAGTTGAGTTATAAACTTAGACAACATGCAGATATTTCCTGTTCTTCCCCTTTAAGTAATAATAAAATGGAAAAGCCAAGGTTTAATGTGATTGTTTGTTCATTTTTAATGTTCCTTAAAAATAAATCAATTGCGTTTTCATTGTAATTGTCGAATACACTTCTCGGGCCCTAGTAATAAAAAACATGTTTATCTTTTGGACGATCATTTGGACGATGTTGTGTTCTACAAACAAGTAAATATACTTTGCCCACAGTGGTTTCCTGATAGGGGAGGGGTCTCTGTCAGTGAGTACATCACAGCAGTACTGTAAAACAGCGGTCTTCAAATCTGGACCTTGAAGCCAGTTCCACTCCAATTGGGTACAATTACTGATGAGGTAGAACAGAAAACCAGCAGGCTCCGGACCTCGTAGGATTTGAAGACCCCAGCTGTAGATGGTTGTGTCAAGATGTCATATTGAAGGAAATATATTCAAACAAAACGTTATGCTAAGTGTCACTGATTAGACATGAAACAAAGATTGATATACTGACTAGTCAAGAAATGTTTAGCTAATTCTCAGCCTCTACATAACTTTTCACAGATTTAGGAGCTGGTTTAATCTCCAAAAGTGTAGGAGTCCAAAAATTAGGACTGACCCCCAGATTGTTTTAAAGAGTTTATATGTTTTGCACATATGGCCCCTGATGTTTTATAGTTTTTTGTCATGGAATTTAATCAAAATCTTGTAGTTTCTCTGGTATCATATCAATAAAAAAAAGCTGTTATTGTGACATCCCTAATTACAGCAACTAGAAATAGACATCTTGTTTGTATTTCATGATTACATATAGGTATTGAAAATAATGTGACCATTTGTTGGAATGTATATTTCTAGTGTATTATTAATGTATTATTGGTACTGTATTATTACAGTATTATACAGTAGTGTTTTATTACACAGTTTTTTTGCGTTTCCAGTTTGAATGTACTGCCAGGCTAGAAGGGGTGTGTCTTGGATACTTTCACAAAAATCACCTTTTCAAAGAGTACATCAAGTTGTTTCACTTCCTCCACCTCTGTTTGTCTTCAGTTAACATTTTATTTGTATTATTTGTTTGGACTTTTTTAAGTTCACCATTACACTCTATAACTACTACATGTTCACTGAACTGACCAGTTCAGCTGGCCCTGACACTGACTGGAGATATAAGTGGTACAAACACAGTTATCATAATGTAGTATTCCAGTCTGGTTCCAGTAACCCTGGAGTCTCGTACAACATCAGTAAAGCTTCTGTGTCTGACCAGGGCCAGTACTGGTGTAAAGGACACAGAGTGTCTAGACCCACATCTCATCTTCACAACCAAGTACTGCCATTACCCTAACAGTTCAGTTAGTTATTTTGTTCTATGAGTGTCTTTGTTGTCAAACATATAGAGTCAACCATCCACACATGGTCTTACTTTACTAGATTTATTTGGGAACATAATTTCTTAGAAAATTGGTATCTGATGTTTGTCTTCATACAACCAAGATCTGCCCACAGCCTCAGTGAGTGTCTCTCCTCATGGTCTCATCTACTCTGGAGAGACTGTTACTCTGCAGTGTGACATAACAGACTACACAGACTGGACATACTGGTGGTACAGAAATGATCAACTACAGAGTCCTGGTTCATCTTCTAAAATCATCACCACTCAGTCTGACCAGGTGAGTCAGTACCAGTGTCAGGGGAGAAGAACAGACCGTCCCAAGTCATCACAACTCAGTGTGTCCCTCTACATCAGTGTTACTGGTGAGTTCATTATTAAAACTCTATCAGTAACGTGTAGTTTCTTGGTATTATAGAGATGTTGTTGGTAAACCAACATATTTAATTCCAACAGCCAATCAGCCGAACGCCACATTGAGTTCAGACCAACAGGATATATTGACAGGAGACAATGTGACACTGACCTGTACTGTAGAGTCTTCTGGATGGAGGTTTTACTGGTACAGACACAGACAAGACTCTGAACCAGTAGCTACAACCTCTGGATCCTCCTACACACTCAGCCAGGTCAGTGTCTCTGATGGAGGACAGTACTGGTGTAGAGCTGGGAGAGG
>JACXGK010012772.1:0-13823 GCA_016801125.1 Novumbra hubbsi | reverse complement strand
GCTGTGGTACGTAGTGGCGGCGTGTGTGCTGTGGTACGCTGTGGCGGCGTGTGTGCTGTGGTACGTAGTGGCGGCGTGTGTGCTGTGGTACGCTGTGGCGGCGTGTGTGCTGTGGTACGTAGTGGCGGCGTGTGTGCTGTGGTACGCTGTGGCGGCGTGTGCGCTGTGGTACATAGTGGCGGCGTGCGCCGAGGCTCCCGGTTGGGAGCATGAGGGGTGACCAAGGCCTGTTTGCCGCCAGGTGAAGCAGCTAATCAAATCCCGTGGCGTGGCCCAGTTCAGCACTCTCACTCTCTCCGAGACATTAACTCAGACCACAGCCGACCACCAAAAGCCCTGGCCGACTCAGGAGGGCATGGGAGACAGCGCGCATTAAGAAGGGACACTCATCAGACCCAAAGGAAGAACTAACATTGTATTTAGAGCAGTCCCTCCACACATGTTCCACAAATCAGCTGCCTCCCTGCCAATAGTCAATGGTAAAATAACAACTTCAGACAGTATAAGAGTATAAGAAGTAAACACAGAGAGGGAGAGATAGAGAGAGAGAGGGGATGAGGGGTAATGCTCTTTTCTGGAAGGAGCCATCACCGCCTGCGTGTTAGTGTGCATGTGTGTGAGGGGGGAATTGTGGGAATAACCCAGAGCCTTCTTAGTGCTCACCTTCCTCCCATTGACAAGGCGGCCACAGGAACAGCTAATCGATGGCTTGTGAATCTCCAACACACCCCCTGTACCTCTGATCAATATCCCTGGCAATTACATTCCCCTATCTGCATGGCCATAGGGCCCGGGTGTCCCTCCAGCCCACAACACCCATTTAGTCCTCATCACTTAATTACTCAGCCCTCCCTGATGCCTGCTGCCAGGGGCCTCCCGGGGGCAGGACGGCTGACTGGACAGGGGACCTTTGGCAAGGGGCTGGTTGGGAGGCTCCCGGCCCGCGTCTCCTGGCCAGTTAAACATGGGATTCTACAAGAGGGCCCTGACCTGGAATGACGTGCCTATCGAGCGGCCAGCCCACACGGGCCAGAGAGCTGGGGGAGGCATCCTGCCAAGGGTCACAGGGCCAAAACACTCTCCTGCCACCAACGTACAGGAAGAGTTGGGAGTATGGACGAGGCAAAGACGTTTAAACACATTTAGCATCTGATAGGTTCCCGTGGTGTGTTTATTTTCACAAGCCTTATTTAGCGTGACTGTCTGAAAGGCTTTATTGACTACAGTTAAGTTTGGATCTAAGCGGGAATGACTCTTATAATCAGTAAGTAAATAAGATGTTAGGCTAATGGAAAGGCGACATTTAAATGACTGGGGTTTAAAGACAAGGTTCAATAAAAACTAAGATGTTTTGTCTTTTAAACTGTTATAATTATTTGTTAGAAGATTCATCTGTTCTGTGAAGGAATGGTGTGGGGACTACCCCACAAAAAGGGTTGTAACTGGAGTACTTCCTGCCCGAGGAGGTCAGGGTGTTTCGGCAGGGTACCTGGAGCTCTGCAGCTCGTGTTCTGCGGTGTGGAGTTTGTCCTTCAGGCTGTGTAGCTCTGCCTGCTGTCTCCTCTGGGTGTGCTCTGCCCTCACCAACTCTGCCACCCGCTCTGCCAGATGTTTCTGTGCCTGGTGCTGCTCCTCCTCCACCAGCAACACCTTGTCCTCCTGGCGAGCCAGTTCCTGGGCTGGGAGACACCAACACTTACATACTGTGATGTCGGAGGGAATGAAAGAACGGGACCAAACTGCAGGGTAGAGCTCACGAAGATCGTTGGTTTAATAACTTTCTATCGTAGCCTGAAAATAGCCTCTCTTCTGGAGGTAGTGAAAGCAACGCGCGCGCAGGCACAGAAAAATGATCAGATGGGAAATGTTTCCCTTACGGTGCACAACGCACAGTACGTAGGTACTAGTTACGAAACACAGCGACAATAACACAAACGGAGACGAGACACACAGGGGCTTAAATACCCAGCTGATTGGGAGCAGGTGTAAGGGGTCTGGGAAGGGTGCCTTCACAGGACATGGGAAACAGGACAAACATACACCATGGCCACTAGAAGGCCGGCGACGTTGAACGCCGGGGTGCCACGCGACAGGAGGAAGGCCCGCCACCAGGAGGCGACGTGACACATACAGTCTTTTTCTGCATTTACTCCAACAGCGTGTGTTATACAATCTATTCTTCTGTTATTATTACAATGTACGTCAATCCCCCAAACAATATGAATACAATAAAAAAAGATAGGAATGGCTGCTCAATATACCGATGTCTCGTCCCACAGGGGTTTGATTGTGCCCCACCCCCCGAGACTTGGACAAGGCAATGTCCCAGACCCCAGGCTAATAGGATTTCCCAGGGTGGTAGAGAACCAAGCCCTGTCAGACAACGGACAAAAACACAAAATAATACAACATGCAAATTACATCTCCTCCAAGCTCACCTCTAATTGGAGGTCTTGAAGACAAACAGAGAGCTATTTATACAGCATATATCTGGACATTAGCCTAATTCTGACATTATTGCAAACTGTGTGGTATCCACAAAGAAACCCATCTTTCACTATATATTTTCTTTCCATTGTACAATTATTATGTTGTTGCAATAAATCTTTGTACTTCACTGTGATTTCTTACAAGGGTCATAAACCTGTGTATTTGTGATATCTTACAAGGGTCATAAACCTGCATATTTGTGATATCTTACAAGGGTCATAAACCTGTGTATTTGGGATATCTTACAAGGGTCATAAACCTGTGTATTTATGACAACTTACAGGGGTAATAAACCTTTGTGTTTGTGCTATCTAACAGGGGTCATAAACCTGTGTATTTGCAATGTTTCTACTGAGATTGTCCTAATAGTAAATCATAATTTCAGTTTTATATAATGAATATTTAAAATTTTCTGACTGGTCATTTTTGTATCTCCTAACAACACACTTTGTGGTTTCATCAGGACACATGTATGACTGAATAATGATTCCTGGACCTGACTCCAAGAAGGCAGTATGAAGACATGATCTATTGGTGGTGTAGCCTCTATGGACCTGACTCTAAGAAGGCAGTATGAAGACATGATCTATTGGTGGTGTAGCCTCTATGGACCTGACTCTAAGAAGGCAGTATGAAGACATGAACTATTGGTGGTGTAGCCTCTATGGACCTGACTCTAAGAAGACACTATGAAGACATGATCTATTGGTGGTGTAGCCTCTATTCACCTGACTCTAAGAAGGCAGTATGAAGACATGATCTATTGGTGGTGTAGCCTCTATGGACCTGACTCTAAGAAGGCAGTATGAAGACATGATCTATTGGTGGTGTAGCCTCTATGGACCTGACTCTAAGAAGGCAGTATGAAGACATGATCTATTGGTGGTGTAGCCTCTATGGATCTGATTGTTTTGTCACACATATCTGGTGTGTTGTCAACCTTTCTTCAACATCCAAGAGTGCTTTGTTATTTCTTCTTCTAAGTGTCCCTCTGAGTGCACGCTGGATGTATACGTTAATATGCATGTGAGCGTGACCGGGTACAATGTCTTATGAGAATGTGTGTGTGTGTGTGTGTGTGTGTCAGACAGGAGGCCCCAGGCTGTGAATTGATGAGCTGTTTCACTGCGGTTTGGCTGCTAAGAACAGACAGCACGCAAACAGGTGACCCTCTCTGTCTGCTTATTACAGCCAGTCCCGGAGGACCAAAACCCTGCCACAGACTCTCCCCTGCCACAGACTCTCCCCTGCCACAGACTCTCCCCTGCCACAGACTCTCCCCTGCCACAGACTCTCGCCCCCCATCTCGCACACGCCTCCACCAAGTAATGAGGAAGCAGGGCGAGAACTGAGGTCCCTGACTACACACTGAAACCCATTCAAAAAGCCAGCCTCTTCCCAGGCCTCCCCTACCCGTGTCCCTGCAGCATCCCTGGGCCTCCTTCAGCTCCTCCATGAGGTCCATCAGCTGCGTCCGGAGGGAGCCACACTCCTCGTCTTTCAGCTGGAACTCCTTCCTGGCCCTTTGGAGGTCAGCCTCAAGGCCCCTGGCTTCAGCAGCCAGCCTCTCCACCTCCACGGCCCGGCTCCGTAGAGCCTGGCGGGCTTCCAGTAGGTCAGCCTCCGAATGCCTCAGGAGGACATCACGCTTCTGCACGGCCTAGGAGGAACCCAACGGGCTCGGTCACGTGTTGTATAGCACCCGTTAGCCAGTGTCCGCTGTGTGTCCCGTGTGGGGGCGTACATGTACGTGTGAGTGGGTTCAGGCTGTATTTACTGCTTTGTATGTGTGCTCTCTTTGCCTGACGGGTTCAGTATTTGTATGTATTTTAGCATTCCACGTTTCAAGTCCTCCAAGCACAAGACAGGTCTATACTGGGCCTCATTTGTGTATCTGTGCCATTACAGCATTTGTAAAAGCATAGACAGCGCCCAAGAGGGCTTCTTCAAAAACATATGTTTTTGTAATTCATTAACGCAGATCCTTTCAGGTGACCCATTTGGAATAGTGATCCCATGATCAGCTGAAACATCAGGAGTGATGCCCCTGTTGACCACATTGAAATGGCAGATCCCTTTATGGGCAAAGTTCGTACTAGAACATGTTTCACCTCAGTGCTTTAATCATCTCTATGGTTCCAACCTGCCCCTCTGATGCAATCTGTTTGACTTCCTGAAGTCATGAGTGAGTGTGTGAGAGGGCGAAAGCTCTTTCTATCCTATCCTCCAGTTCTGTGGTAGGTCAGGGGGCCTGGCCTGGTCTTGTGCCCCAGTGTGTACCTGCTGTCTCTGGGCACACTGGCCGTGGGCGGCCTTCAGTTCCTGCTCCAGCCTGCCTGCCTTCTGCTCCAGAGCTCCCACCTCCTGCAGCCTGCGCTGCTCCTCTATCATGGCCTCTGCCTGGAGCTGCCTCCCAGCTTCTTCCAGCCGCAGCACCTCTGGAGCACACACACAAAACACATATTCATCTACGTCTCTGCAGCACACACTGTGAACACACACACTCTGATGCACACACACAAAACCCATATTCATCTACGTCTCTACAGCACACATCGTGAACACACACACTCTGATGCACACACACACATGCCCCATGCAACCTTGATGTATTCTATGAGAAACACAAACTTGTTGGTTGAGACGCGTCAAGAGCTCCACACCTGTCACAGTGTTGCTGTTCAGCTGGGCAAGCCTGGACACCTCCTCTCTCAGCTGTACAACCTCTGACCGGCACGCAATCAGCTCCTGGCTTCCCTGGCCACACTGCTCCACAGCCTGGGAGAACGCCTAGACCTCGGCAAACGCACACACACATCTGGGTCAAAGCCTGAGGGGAATGTGGAGGAAATAAGCCCCAGACTTTCCACATTGTCACCTGAGGGACCCAACCTGGCAGCGGTATTTCCACCCAGGCAAATGTATCAGAGTTTGAAGGACGTGTCTTGTGTTAGTGTAGCGCCTGTCTGACAGCTGTCACATTCAATCAGACTTGTTAACTATTCAATTAACCAGCAAACTACCCCGTGTGGAAGCCAGCCAATCATTATCCAGGACGGTTGTTCTCAGCTGCCCCGGGACATTTTAACCAGGTCGTCTCAGTTTTGACTCAATGTTTGCAATTATATTCTAAAAAGGTAATATTTCCACCTTTTTTGTCATAACTTACTTCATATTGCTAATATCCTTGATTAAGAATGTTAGCAATTATTTGACGCTGTAACATCTGCTTAATAAGCTCTGCTGTTATAAAACCCTGTTTCCAAAAAAGTTGTGACACTGCCTAAAATGTAAAAAAGAAAACTCAATACAATGATGTACAAATCATTAAAGTATGTATTCAATAGAAAATATTACAAAGACAACAAATAAATGTTGAAACTGCAACATTTATTTGTTTCTTGAAATATTTTGGGAATTCGATACAGCAACACATTTAAAAAAAAGTTGAAACTAAACCTGTTGGACTATCACACAATGAATTAGGTCCATTGTCAACTGGTCAGTAACATGATTGGGTATTAAAAGATCCTTCCAGAGAGAATGGGGAGAGCTTCACAACTCTGAGAAGGACTGTGTTGACAAATAGTGCATCAATTTAAGAACATTTCTTAACATAAAATTGCAAATCTCATCATCTATGGTGAATAACATCATTAAAGATTCAGAGAGCCTGGAAAAATCTCTGTATGCGAGGGACAAGGCCATTAACCAATATTGGATGGCTGTGTTTTTCAGGTCAACATATGCTGCCATCCAGACAACGTTTTTTTCCGGAACGGACTTGCTTATTTCAGCAACCACATTCTGCACGTATCACAACAGCATGGCTCCATAGTAAAATAATCTGAGTGCTAAACTGGCCTGCCTGCAGTCCAGACCCTTTACCAACTAAAAGGTTTGGCACATTGTGAAACAAAAAATCTGACAAAGATCCCGAACTAATGAGCAGCTTAAATATAAGTATAATAAGCAAGAATGGGAATACATTTCACTTTCCAAATGACAGCCATTGGTCTCCTGGGTTCCCAAGCACTGGCAGTGTTGTTAAAGGAAGAGGAGATGCCTACCAGGGTAAACATGCCCGTCCCAACCGGTTCCAACGCGCTGCTGGCATTAAAATGGGCATGTCTTTTTACAAATGACCTTGGTCATTGGAGTGTTGACCTAAGATCCAATGGCCACTCTAACAGAGGTTCAGAGTTTCTCTGCAGAGATGAAAGATCCAGCCAAACGAACAACCATGTCTGCAGCACTCCATCAATCAGGCTGTTATGGTTGAGTGGCAAAATGGAAGCTCCAGAGTAAAAGGCATATGAAAGGCCGCCTGAAGCTCTTGGCATTATGAGACCAAAATCCAATTTTTATGGATTAACGCCAAACTCTACATCTGCTGAAAACAAGGTACCACTCATCACCTCTTGAATACCATCCCTAGGGTTAAGCATGGCACTGGGATCTCAGCAACACTGACTGGGAAACTGGTCAAAATGGAGGGAAAGATGAACAGAGCAATAAACAAAGAAGCACTCGAAAGCCTAAACCAGTATTGATTGATGGCTAAATCAATTACAAACCCAGTGTAACGTACAGAAAATGCAGGGATTGATGGATACTGTCTATTTGTGCTGAGTCCAGATGCAACAGAGACTAATAGAGACATCTGTCAACAAGGTCCCTTCCAGTCCAATGGGGTCGTACAGACTACATCCGCAACGACATGCAGAGACCGTATCACCAGGCCCAGACTGCTGTCAAAGAGTTAGGTAGGTCGTCAACAAAACTGCAGAAACTGGGGGAATGCAGTTCTCAACTACAGTATTTACGTCTTTTTCTCACTCTGACACCCCTAACCCACCTGTTAAGAAACATTGGCCTACTGTAAGATACATCGGTTTGAATCCAGGTGTGTTGATCTGGATCTGAGTGAAAAAGATTGACCAGTCAGGCAACATGTCACTGTACAGTGTGCTACCCCAGAAGAGTGTTTGTGGGCGTGTGTTTATCAGCCATCTACCCAGCAAAACACGGCGAGGAAAACATTAACCAACAGCTTTCACTGAAATTTGGCGAAAACACGTGTACGCGTAAACAAAACCAGTAGAATTCAGCCATGTTGCGGCGGGGAAATCCAGCCGTGCTCCCCGTTCATCTCAGACCATTAAAATAACGAGGTGTCACCAGACTCTGGTTTCACAACCCCCAACGCTGACACCCGTCAAGACAAATCTAGATTTCATGGCCACTTACAGATGTATAAATAGCCAAACGAGGTGCTCTAACCATCTATAAAACGCAGCTAAAAGGTTGCCAGAGGATGGCGGGCGTCGGGGTCCAGCCGGGCCTGGTAATCAATCTGGGCTGAGCCGGAGTGGAGCGGTGGCGGGGCCGTCTGCCTGCGTCGGAGCGGGGCTGTAAATCACGCCGCCGCGGCTCGGGAGCTCCTCTGACACGCCAGCCACTCCAGCTGACTGTGGGCCTGCTCGACAGCCTGATGGATCGGACCACTACACTCCATTAAAGGCGAGCGGGCACACGCACGCTGACACAAACAATTAGTCAGCGCGGGCCTTGTGGACCTCGGTCGGCGCGGGTCGCCGTCTGTTCGCTGATGGCTGCTCTGACTTCCTGTCGAGGGTCGGTTTAACGCCAGGGTTGGAATACATAAAATAGCAGGGGGGCAACACACGAACACACTGGACAGTGACGTATCTAGAACGACGACTTGTTCTGGTCACCGTGACTCTGGCGACTGGTAGACTTGAGCGTCGACGTGTCGGGAGAAAACTGCACCTGTTGTAGTTCCTCGAGACGGGAGAGCTGGGAATCGTAGTCTGAGTCAGGGTGAATGTGAGTGGCTTTGTAGACAGAGAAATCTGCCTGGATCTTCACCACACACTCCTCCTGTTCCTCCGCCTGAGAGAAAGCATACATAACCAATGTCATGCAGTTGACTTTACTAGGCCCCTCTCCTTGATGCATCCTGTGGCAGTGTTTAAGTGCAGACGGCACAGGCTCCTCCCATCAAACTGACAAGGAGGCGGGCTGTGCCCCACTTTTATCTGAGGCATGAGACTAGAAGTTTTGAGGCTGAGAAACTGGGTGAGTTCACGTTAATGAGACAGATGGAGCCATTCCCCACTGTCCGGCCCTGTCTGCATGCTGGGCCGAGCCTGTCTACTGACAGTACACAGATGAGTATGTTCACAAGGAGTGGGAACGCAGAAATCGACTGTGCTTCGTCAGGGTCATTTGATGCTGTTGCACATACAAAACCTTACCAAATAGGCTGATACTTTATGAGGATATTTTGTTCCTCTCATTATGTATAATTGTGGTTTCGGATTTCCAGAATGCCTTTCCTGCCCTGTGTCTGCAGTGGTGTGTTCATACAGCCAGGAGCAATTACAGACACTATGAAGATGGACTGACAGAAGTTGTGAGATCTGCAGGTTCTATTGACGTCTCACAACAGACTTAAAGTCATCGGCTCATTAAATGAAATCAGACTCTGTCTCTCTGTCTCTACCCATGTTCTCTCTCCCTGTCACACACACACACACACCAGATTCCATTTAACAAACGTGAATTTGACGAGGTAAAGGATCATTGGGGCAACAAACTACCGACAGCGAGCAATCAGAAGATATGCAGGTGGACACTCAGGGTGGATGGAGACAGTGGGCTGAGAACCCAGCTGAGACAGTGGGCTGAGAACCCAGCAGAGACAGTGGGCTGAGAACCCAGCTGAGACAGTGGGCGGAGAACCCAGCTGAGACAGTGGGTGGAGAACCCAGCTGAGACACTGGGCGGAGAACCCAGCTGAGACAGTGGGCTGAGAACCCAGCTGAGACAGTGGGCGGAGAACCCAGCTGAGACAGTGGGTGGAGAACCCAGCTGAGACACTGGGCTGAGAACTCAGCTGAGACACTGGGCTGAGAACTCAGCTGAGACAGTGGGTGGAGAACCCAGCTGAGACAGTGGGTGGAGAACCCAGCTGAGACAGTGGGTGGAGAACCCAGCTGAGGCTCTGGGCCCTTAAAACTGAATTCATACTTCCACTTGAAAGTGAGTGCATGGTCCTCATTTGTGGATTGTGTACATTTGGGCCATTTTGGAAGGAGGTTTGTGCTTCAACAGGGGCTTTTGCACACACAATTGCACACACAATTTGTTTTATAGCCATCTTTGGGTTGGCTTAAGTTACTGTGATTGGTCAGGCATTTGTGCACCTCCCCTGGCCCGAGGTAATATTTCCTTTAATTTTGGATGCGACGGGTCACCTGGTGCCTTAAATGGGCTGTGGGGAACGGGCGTGGTCAGGGACCCAGGGGGCGTGGTCAGAGACCAGGGGTTAGGGTGTCCACAGTGGAAAGGGAAGGCTTTTAGGGTTGTTGGGTAAGAGCTGTAGGTGACATGAGTTGCACCTTTTTTGTGGGCTTACAGAAGGTGGTAAACACCCTTGCTGGAGCAGCCTGCCCTCCACCCCCTCTCCCTGGAGCAGCCTGCCCTCCACCCCCTCTCCCTGGAGCAGCCTGCCCTCCACCCCCTCTCCCTGGAGCAGCCTGCCCTCCACCCCCTCTCCCTGGAGCAGCCTGCCCTCCACCCCCTCTCCCTGGAGCAGCCTGCCCTCCACCCCCTCTCCCTAGAGCAGCCTGCCCTCCACCCCCTCTCCCTGGAGCTTCACTGGGCACCCCATCATTATTTCAGGCACATATCGTGTCCCCAGCAGGATTTTCCACTTCTGTGCTCCTTCTGTGCATGCAGCTGTCAAACACCCTATGTCTTACATGCATGAACACAAGCACACATCAATTCTTCCTCTGCAATGCTCTGCCCCTGTAATTCAGCCTCCCCAGTACACCTAGCTATTAACGGTCTGTGCTGCGGTCTGTAATGTGGTCTGTGCTGCAGTCTGCGCTCCGGTCTATGCTGCTGTCTGCGCTATGTTTGTGCTCATGTCCAGGCACCAGAGAAACTTTATAGCCAAGTACATTTGCACATACAAGGAATTTTCTTTGGTGCTATGGTGCATGACAACAAAAACAGTAAGTGGTATGAGGTAATTCATGTAAATATAAAATGTGCAAACATTTACTTAATAAGTTAAAGTGCAATGTGCACTTTCTGATTATTTCTGATTCTGATGTCCAGGCACCTCCCACTGCCTGTGTTTTCTCATTGTGTTTCCTCCTGTATGGGAGCCATGAGGTGGATCAATAGGAATCAGGGAAAACACTTACTGAGGTCCCCAGGCCTCCTGCTCAATGTGTGGGGAGAGCAGAGCTCAACCTGTTTACAGATCAGCACGACAGCAGGAGCCTCGTCTACAGCAGGTGTGGCACAACTACGGATCAGCCTGTTGACTCGGGGACGGTTCAGAGGGCCCCCGCTATTGACTGGGCATGACTTATCCTCATGAACGTCACTATTCCAGGGGCACGGAGCAGCACGACTGGGCCTGAGTAGAGATCCCTAGGCCTGTGTAGGGGGACTGACCGCTGCTCTGTGATTAGACGGGAGAGGCCGTGCATGGATCCCGGAGGGTTCGGACCTACTGACCCGACGTCTCAGCGTGGCGGCCGTGTCCCTCAGTGTGTTGATGACCAGCTCACACTCCTGGCTGTGTCTACGGCTGTCGTCCAGGTCCCTCTGGGCGTCTCGGAGGCGCTGGCTGAGTGTGCCCAGAGCGTCATCCCCGCTGTCCAGCTGGGCACTGCAGGCCCTCAGCTCCCCCCGGAGGACCGCGGCCTGGGCACGCAAACACTGAGTCTGCTCCTCCTGCTCTACCACCTGGGCCATGGAAAAACTGCCATTAACACCCAGACATTTACACGAGAACATATCGTGACAACACTGATAAAACAAGCTAAAACAAATACCTAGTACAGAAATGGCACGAAAAACATGTCCAGTATCAGTGCTTCAGGGTAGGTAGTGGGCAAGGTGTGGGAGCTGACCTGAGCCCTGGCCTCCTTCAGCTCCTCGTCCTGGGTCTGCAGGGTGCCGTCCTGCTGGGCGATCTTTGTGAGGCAGGCCTGGTACTTGGTCCGGTACAGATCTAGTGACTGTGTCAGGGCCCGTGTGTCCGCTGCCCCACTCTCAGCCTCCTGCAGCTCCTCCCTCAGCCTGGACAACTCTGCCTCCTGGCCCTGGAGACTTCGCTCCCTGTCAGAGACCTGAGACAGCCAAAGCACACATTCTTAAAACACACTCCAGTCTTTCTGAAATGGGCCCACAAAACCTGCAGTAAACAACGAGAGAGCGAGAGAGAGAGAGAGAGAGCGAGGTGTGACTGGTCCCACCCACCTCCTCCTCTGCCTTCCTGGCCTCCCCCAGGGCCCGCTCCAGATCACAGCGGAGGTGCTCCATGGATGCTCTGCTGAGATGTAGCCGACCCTGAGCCTCCTGTAGATCAGCTCTGAGGGATGACACCTCCTCATCCCGGCGCTCCTGCTGAGCCTGGGCCTCAGCCTGCCACCGCTTCAGCTCCGCACGCAGAAAACACACCGCCACCTGCTGGCCATCCCGATGCAGGGGGGAGCGCCAGTGAGGGAGGGCATAGGGACACAGGGTGAACGTGTGTGGACAGACAGATCCTCTACACTCCTTCAGCTCACCTTCCTCCTCTTGCATCTCTGTGACACATCAGATTATTAGACCCCAGAGTACAACAACCCAGGTGGGATGATATTAGTTTTCCCTTAGCTGATGATGCATTACAGAAATAAGAAGCAGTGTAACTGATGTCTCTCGGGCTGAAAATAATAAATCACACGGTCATGTAACATGGTTGGGAGACAAAGCACTTAGGTGACTCCTCTGCTCCTTCACTCAAACAAAGGAGGAGTAAACCAGGAGGAAGAGAGAAACAGTGTAAGGACAAGAGATAGAAAGACGCTTTGTTTGCCGTTAACTGGCAAACATCGTTAAGGCCTTCCGGACTAATTGCGCCGCTTTAAACGAGCGACATTGGATAATGACTCCATTACTGACTCAATGTCTCTCAGGGACGATGGAGAGATTGAGGATAGACTGAGGTGGTTCGGGGAATCACAAACCATGGAGGCACTCAGACACACACAAATGAAGAGAAAAAGGGATGAACAGGATCAATGTACAATAATAGGAAGACATACGTGGCATTAAAGAGGAGGAGTAGTGGAGAGACAGAGGGGGGAAACCTGCTGTATGGACACACATTACTGCATTGGTGACACCGTGGAGCAGTTCCAACTTAAGATACCAGATCAAATCATAATGCAGCAGCCCTCCACAACTGCTCTCTACATCACGGTGGACGTCACCCTTTAATAAGACACCTTGGGATGGTGGGGTAACTGAAAACCAATACTGCTGATGAATAAGTATGGACAAAACAGCAATAATACCATCCCTGATACTGGATATCTCCCTGGTTGTCGGAGGAGCTCTTCATTGCCTGCTGGACCAGTAATTAGATAGAACCTCTAACGGCCATGCATCTACCTCTGAGTCAAGTATTGAGTACAACTACTATAGCATAGATCCAACAATACCAGCAGGCAATGTCCCATTTACTCTCAGGTCAATGCTAATTATTACTCTTTTACACATTGAGATAGTATGACGTTCATGACGAAGGAAAGGTTCACATATTATTTTTGTGAATCCAATTGGGAACCTCTGGGACATTATTTATTGGTGTATTTAACACCACCAAGTATGGCCACAGACTGTCCAAGAGCTCACTGATGCCCTGATCCAGGTCTGGGGGAGATCCCCAGGACACCATCCTCCTCATCAGGAACATGCCCAGATGTTTATAGGAGTGCATACAGGCATGTGGGAGCCATACAAACTATTGAGCGACATTATGAGTTGTGGTGATTGGTTGGTGATTATGGGTTTCAATAAACTGTTGTTCAACAAATTACACAATGTGATTTTGATATTTAGTATATTTAGTTTATCATGACTTGATGTGTGATATAAGTGTTCCCTTAATTTTTCTGAGCATTGTACTATGCTGAATGTACCCACCCGCTCCCCCAACCAGGTGTACTGCTCTCTCCCCCAACGCTGCCCGTCGAATACCGCTGGTTCCTTATGGTGGTTTATTCTGTCACGGTGTTGTAGTGTGGCGGAACCATACGCAGACATTTTGAATAAAGAAAAGGTGTATTTAATCCCAAAGACAAACGGTACAAACTACACGAAACTGTACACGTAAAATGAAAGGACTAACTAACATAAAAACGATATACAGAAAACATGTAGAGCATTCGCTTGAAAACAGAATTAAACAGAGACAAACCGTGAGCTGTTGAGACAAGCACAAACAATAAACCACA
>JACXGK010012770.1:0-13864 GCA_016801125.1 Novumbra hubbsi | reverse complement strand
TATATATTTGCCTGTGTGCGTCCTGTTCAGTGTTGGTTATTGTTACTCGTGATCGTGTTCTCTGTAGTTGATATTCGTATTTCCGTTTTCGATCTATTCAACGTACACGACGTTTGTTTCGTGCTTTATTTTGGACTGGTAATAAATACCTTGTTTACACACTCCTGCGCTTTGTTCCGCCTTCACACCGCATCACAATTATATAGGTTAAAGAATAGTATAAGGTGAAGCACACTGAGAAATGGTTAACATAAGTTAATGGAGAGAACATATTAAATATACATATTTAAAAAATACTTTTTATATGCTATTTCTTTTGTAAACGTTCTTGTGCTTGTTAGCTTTGGAGAGGGATTGTGTTACAATTCCAAACACAATATATTTCCTATCCCCCCACTGTAATATATAAGGGCTACTTTTTGTGTAAAAAATATTCTTTGACACCGTGAATGTATTTTAGTCTGGGAGGCGATTAAAGAGCAATTTTTGAAAATGATTATTTAAGGGGGAGTACCTAAGTTATTATAATGGAATTATGTTAAGACATTATTGTCAAATAATTTTAGGAAAATAAAGCTGACAAGCAAGAGTGACTAGGGTACATGTAGGATAATTTAGCATTTCCCACATCAAGCTTTTTGTGTCATTGATGCCGGCGTGACGGACCGCAAACCTGTCAAAAAATTTGAAGAAACACTGCTATTTCTTTTTGGTCTTTTCACTGCAAGCTTTTGTTGTTTCAGTACACTAGCTTTGTCTCAGCGAAGTAGTTACTGCAGCTTGCTTTTGACTTAAATCTAGCAAATATTAAGAAAGACAAGTTTGACTTGTGATATTCTCCTCCTAGTTCCTATTTTCAATTTCGCCGTTTTTCTCTTTCGTTCTGATACACATGGCGCCGCGGATGGCCTCAGTGTGTTGGTGCGTGTTATTTTCTCTTGTTTTGTTTGTAAAGTCAGTTTTCTGCTGCAATACCCGGGCTCTTTCACCAGAGATGAGCTCCTAAACATCAGGGGAACAATTCCAGCAAATGTATTCATCATCACCCAGGACCTCAAGTAGGAGCAAAACACTAGCTACATCACCAAAAAAGCACAGCAGAGGATGTACGTCCTACGCCAGCTAAAGAATTTCAACCTGCCAAAGACAATGATGGTGCACTACACAGCAATCATTGAGTACATCCTCACCTCCTCCATCACCATCTGGTATGCTGCTGCCAAAGACAAAGGCAGACTGCAGCATATCATTCTTTGTAGGGGTAAACCTACTTGGCAATAAAGCTGATTCTGATTCTTGGTGAAGTTTTAATAAAGTTGTCAAAGCAAAGCCAAAGAGAATGTAACAGCTTGTCATAGATAGAATGTAAAATAGTTGTGTCATTTTTGTCCATTAGCCCACTACAAGTGTGAATCCTTAGCCAAGAGTTAAAGAGTTAGCAAGAGTTAAAACTTTGCTCCTGATTAACACAGGGCCAGTCTTATCCATTGGCTAAGATAGCCCTGGGCTAAGAACAATGCAGTTTTAAAAGGCCTTAGGACTTAGCCCACAAATATGACTGGCCATAAGAATGTGAATAGCTCTTTACCTTGTACTCAGTCACCCTGTGTGCTGGTGCTTGTTTTTAAGTTTTACAGAATATTTGAGTACATTTAAATGTACTCTTGAGGAGAGAAAAATAAACATTCCATAGCATAAATAGACTTGAATTTGTTGTCGGCTTGTTTCTTTTATCCACCAGTCCCACTTATTTTGGTTTGGTACTGATGTGTATTTACCCCAACCGTAAGATATTAGGAAAAATAGTCTGTTTAGTAGACCCACAGGGTTGGTTGGTTGGTCTGCCCTTTTTGGTAATAGGAACAAAAAAAGAAGGTTCTTTATAGATCTCTATGCATATGAGAATATCTCCTACCCACTATAAAGGATTATACCAATTACAATTGTCAACAAGGTTCTTTCAAAAACACTCCAATGGTTCTGCCCGCCTTTGAAAGTATTAATGACAATACATTTTACTGTATCATAAGGTCTTGTTATCAATGAACATGGGTGGTTTACAGGCTACATCAGTCTTGCAAAATAAGAAATAGGAAGGAATGTATTGCTTCAAACAGTCACTTACCGATTGACAGCCCTTGCATTGTGATTTGACCTTCTCAGCTGTGACACCAACAGCAAACAATTTCGCATCAAGTGATTTGACAACACTGGCAGCATTCTCCCCTACTGCCTCAAATGGACCAGCCTCAGTCGTTACCAGCGTCAAGGTTTGCCTAAAGTCAAAATCATTCAAGAAAATGTTATGGTTCCTTGATATTTTATAGTAAAATCTATTATATTGTAATGCACTAATGAAAAACAAAAACATTAAATTAATACAAAACCATGATAAACACTACATAAGACTTTTTATGGCCATTTCATACCACCATGTAAATTGGTTACCTGGACACTACTTTAGCGGCAGTGTGGCGGCGTGCATTGACTGCTAACACGTGGGTTTCCTCGGCTACTGCTGACTTGATGAAGCCATCCTCCAGGGTGAAAACGGTGACAGAGTTGGACTTCCCACTCACGCCCAGGACCTGAATGTAGGTGGTGAAGCCAGTCTCCATGCTCTTGCAGGTTTCCAAAGCCTTGGTCCTTGTCACCTTGCCCTGGACAGCCTTGTACTCGACTGTACACCTCCCAGAAACATCATTCTGTGCACACAAGACAGATCAGTCAGCAACCACAAGTACTTATTCAACAAACCACAAAAAACATTTTTTTTATGGTCACTCCCAAATTAATGGACATGCTTCAATGGACTTAAAACTACATTTTACAATCCTCTTGTTATACCACTACTTTGATAGGTACAATAATTACTACAAAAAGATTACCATGAGCATGCATTGCAATTTAGATTTTTTTTTTTGTAGATCAACTTTGCTCTCACATTGAAGTGTTTTTATAGAAATACACTACCGCTCAAAAGTGTAGGGTCACTTCCTAGTTTTCCATGACAACAGACATAAAATGAGTTTAAATAGGAAACATAGCACAATGAATAGGAAATATAGTCGTTGATAAGGTTAAGCCCTATAAACTTCTGATAACTCAAACTAAGCCCTTCAAAGAATATTCCATTTGCAGCAATTACAGCCTTGCTGTACAGATCAGTGTCATTCTAGCTGTCAATTTGTTGAGGTAATCTGAAGAGAGTTTAGAAGAGTTCCTGAAGCACCTCCCACAGGGTATTCTGAAGGAATTCTGTTGTCTACGCTAGTAGGACAAAACGGTTCCACAACTGGGGTGCACAAACAGTGCAACCCAGGTATAAAAGGAATGCAGAAAATACATGAAAATAAAAGGGCTTCCTTGAAATCCTTTGACTGTACATGTATGACATCTCATTTACCTCAATGACCTTCCCAGAACTGGACTGCACCTGAAGCAGGCTGGCCACACCCCTCTTTAAGTTCTTAATGTTTGCAGGCTCTGCTTTATAGCAGAAGAAGCCGCTCACCTAAAACCGATATAGATGGAATACAACAAACAAGTCAATACATTATAAAAGTGAGACATTATTTGTTAAAAGCTTGCAAAGTAATATAATGCACAGGAACAAAGCTAGAGAAAACTGTTTAATTAGTTAACATTAATTAGAAAAATCAGCGTCCCATGTCGCTAAAGGCATCTCATGATGTAATGTCATATAAACAAATGAAAGGGTGTCTATTGGCAGACAGTCTACTGTGGGTGTTCCTTGAAAAGGAGGTTATTTTCTCTTGGCAAGGTATGCCCATGAAATGGAATCAGTGCCAATGAGTGTCATTTCTTTGGCAAAGATTGCCAAAGGTAAGGAACACCATCTAAAACATATTCAGCAGTCTATCAAATGGTATATTCACTGTCACAGCATATTCCACACAACCAAGGGCACCAAACTATAAATCTTACTTACAGTTCAAGATTAAACTAGGTTTCAAAATATTTTATACTGTGAAATTGAGGATTTGCTGTGATAACTCACTATAATCAAGTTCTTGATTTGCTAATTGTGATTTATCAACAATACTTTGTTTTAATACAATAAGCATTATAGTAGTACTGACACTTTGCATTAATAGAAGTACTGTGTACAAAAACCTTTATCTTAAGTATTTAACTAACTCTGAGTGTCCTAGATTAAACACGACAAGATTAATTTATTAAGATGTATTTACTAGTTCAGACTAATAACTACTTTGTTCTTTTTTGTCACTATTCAGGCTTTATCAGTCACAGAGATAGAAAAGCTTATCTGGGTAACATTGTCTCACGTTCAATAGATTGTATAGAAACATTTTAATTACAACAAAAATAGAGCAGAGGTCGCAAAGTAAAAAATATATATATTGGTGCTAATATAAAAATACATTAGCACTAATGTCTCTCCAAAATTATTATAGTTTGTTACATTTTAATAATTGTACACTTTTCTTAAGAGTTATTTAACAACCCAATAAATAACACAATCGACCACAGTACAAGACAGGACATTCTTAGCTTCTTAGAACCCTAACCTCTAATGTTGCCTTATAATTAAAGCAATCACCTTCACGAACAAAGCTGATTACAAAAAGCACAATTGATTAGAGCTTCACCATTGTAAAAAGACTAAAGATTTGAACTAATCACCTCACACGGTCATCCTTAAAACCTTTTGAAACACCAAAGCCCCAGATCTAAAAACCAGCTGGGTGGCAATCTGAAGGAAAACCTGGCATGCATCCCATCCCTCTCTTGACCTTTGCACATACACACTATCTGTCTAGTATTTCCCCTTCCAGCGTCACCACATGAACCCAAAGCCAATTACAGCTCCATTAATAGTCCCTGGCAATCCGGATGTCATCAAAGATGCTTAGGAAATGTCAGTTTATAACTTAGTTTGCTTTCTTGCTATGGGCAAAGGTAAGATTCAGACAAAGTAATGGTTGATATACCTAGATCTAAATCTAATACTGCGCAATATTTGTATGAATTATTTATATTTATTATTATCATATAAATAAAAGTAATTTGTAGCAAACAAATAATGTATATTATGCTACTGCTTAAAGTATAACATACTATATTTTATGTAAATGTAACTATATCCACATACATATATACTGAAGTAGATATTATTTATGTACAAAATACATTCACAAGGTCTTACATGATAAAGCCTAAAAAACATTGTTGTACTATTCTGACTCTAGTTAAAATGTATTAAATGTTATGTGCATGAAAAAGTCCTTAGAATTTCTGTTGTTACCTTTCCCTTTTTCAGGTGCACCATGAACGGTCTTTCTAGTGCTGCCAACCTCTTTTCTCCTAATAGACTTTGGGTTGTGGTGCCATGGAGGATGTTCTTCTTGGCTGAGTGTAGGGCCACATTTTCAACCTTCACGTTTGTGATCTGCGGATAGGAATGACAGAGACTGTCAGATAATTAGGAAAGTGGCCATAGTCACTTTTTGAAAAAAGAAACCAATTAAATAACATGGACTCCCATAGTGAAGAACAAATACTATTCAAACCCCAATATTTTTTAATTGAAATTTGGAAAACAATATATATTTGATATTCCAAATTACTGGGAATACTAGAACCCCATTCAGAAGTGTTCCAAGGACCCCTAAATATAAAAATATCTAAAATATCATCAATGTATGCATTCAACAATATTAACCCAAATATGCAGAGAAACATAAACTAAACAAACTCTAAATTTCAAAAATCAGCCCATCCCTTCTAAATGTTTGTAGATTCTAAATAATCTAATTCAATAAATATGGTGAAAATGTCTCCAGGCCTGCTAAATAGTAAGATAAAGATTTTGCCATAAAAAGGTACATATATCCATCTATATGGAAAAGGCATATAAGGCCTAATGTCATACAGTTGATGTGGAGTAGGCATGTTCAACATACTGCCAGTTGTATAAGCTGGTTGTCTTTGCTGTTGGGGTCTCTCCACACCAAGTTGACATCCACGTTGCTGGAGATCCTATAGCCAGCACTGCCTTCTTTTGACCCTTTGGCCCTGTCTATCAGCACCTCTGTGTTGTAGCTGAATTTGTACACCCGGTTATTATTCAGCCTGGGTCCAGCAACACCAGCACCTAAAAAAACAAGAAAGGCACATGTGGGAAAGCAATATGAGGGAGAAAAACATCTAGTTGGATAAATACAGTAATAAGACTCATTTAGAGCAGGATTAGTTTTTCTCTACTGGGTCAATTAACACTGGATTGTGGACTGTAGATAAGGTCACAGCTATAATGATCCCCACTAGTAAAAAGTTTTAAAAAGGAAACGTTAAATGTCCTTTTAAACTAGCATTTACTACAACAAATATACCACATTCACTTTTCTGGATTTGAATAGTCATACTAGGTAACAACTGAGCAAAAGAAGGTAAAATCATGAGCTACGTACAATCTGAATGCAGCTCCTGAGACCCTGAAAACTTACTACCAACCCACCAAATGACTAATAGAAAGACTCTTTTTGAACCCTTACAATAATGATTGGTTAGTTCTTTGAACAGAGAAAACTAAATAAACTAGTGACCAACAATTTGCAAAGGAAGCAAAATTGTCCGATCTATCAGCATTTGCCACACAACACTGACAAGCTGAGTAAGAGGACATTTAAAAATGTCAAAAAATAAATAAATCTAAATGTTCCTTGTTTTCAGTGATGATAAGGCATTGTAATGATTGAATAGAGGTATTCTCTTCCAACTGCCTGCTTTGCAGCATTTAAGTATACCTTTTTATTTAAATAATAAAAGTAAGGTTCTGAAGACTGGATACTGCCAAGTAAGATATGTAAATTATTTGCCTATGCAACAATCAATAATAACCATTGGATAGACAGATATTCAATCTAGGTGAGATCAGATGCCTTTACCACTGTAATTGTTTTTAAGTTAAGATTTTAAGTTATACCTGCTATGGTCTACATGTTTTTAATGAGCACAATTAACACAGTTAATTGGACTGGGTGTGTTGTCGCTGTATCATTCTCTAATACAATATAGCATTCCAAAAGCAGTGAAATCAGGGCATGAGTTAAGACTGACGTGTCACTTTCAGATTGCATCACTAGTCTGAATCACACAAAATCTCCTACAGACCCACAGACATCAAGCTATATTCAACCACCTACAAAAAATTGTCCGTTTTTTATACGTCAGTAAAAGTGCAGTAACTGTAGTAAACTTCAATATTTTGGATGCAGTACTTGTATACTAGCTATCTTCATGCATTTGCAGTTATACTTAACATGTTTTTACCACTAGATGTAACATGCCCACCAACTATACTACAGGCCTCCAGTTCCCCAATTGCAAATAATATCATATACCAACACAGAAATCCATTCATGAAAAAATACATTATAAACACCAATAACTCACCTCTTGTAGAAGCAGAAAATGAAGAAGGTATGCAGAGCAAGAGCGCAAAGAGAAGAGCTAACATTTTGCCCTTACTTGGATGCCAGGTGACAGGTAGAAGTTGGTGACTGAAAGGGCACTGAGACTGAAAACTATCTGAAACTAATAAATTATGTTTGTGTGGAGGTCAGAATCCAAATTCCACACTATGAGTACGAGATAACCAGCAAATCATTAACTTGTGAAGCTTAGATTTGACAATACATTGAACTACAGATAGGTACAATGACCAGGTGCTCACTGTCGCCATGTGATGCTACGTAATACGGTGGTATTCATTACACCCTAATTCATGTTCATCATTTATCAATCCGGGCGAGTGTTGGCGCATGCGGGCAGAGTCCGAATTGTCTTCGAGGTAGGTTTGCCCTGTATATTGTAAGAAGATTGTAGGTTGTGTCGTTTAAAGAATATTTTTTTAAAAATCAAACGCGGCGAAGTCACAGGTTTCGGAATGTTCCTTTCATCCCAATAACGTATGGTCAGTACCACACTTCGGCACTTTCTAAACGCAACTGCTGACGACAAACAGAAACTAGGCTACTTCCTGTTATATTTGGTTGGAATGGGATCCAATCGAACGAATTGAATAAACTGCATTACTTTAGTCAAGCAGCTTTTTTTGGCACAAATGAAGTATAACAAATGTCAAGCCGTTTAGCCTTTCTCAAACTTTCTGGTGCCAAGCAAAATATTACCGTCCTCTGGGGACCGCTTTCCTTAAAGCTAATTTAATAAAATTACAATTCAATTTCTGTATTTAATTTTTGGGGCAACTTTAAACAACTAGTTTATGTGCCAAAAATGAGACTTTTTTGCTACTCCCATAATGTTAATAAAGACAAACACTGTAAATGTGTACGGTATAAAGTAAGTATACCAACTAAACGTCTATTGTATGTAACCCTATAGAAAGCAAGTCCTGGGCCCATAACAGCCTAGCAGTCACACAAAACCTAGAGAGTAACAAAAAAAGTGTATTATCTAATTCAATGAATTGAGACCCTAAGTACATTTACAGGTTGACCTCCAGTGTCTCAAATAAAGACAGAAAGCTGTGCAAAAACAACAGTATCCCTCAACCCACAACCAAATGATTCTTCCTACATAAACTGTAGAAACATCTGTCTGCCTACCTCCAACATACTACAATACATGCAGAGCACCAGGCAAAAATACCAACTCAACCCCGTATATAATCAGTGCCACAAAACTACTGATTATTAAACACATAAAACACACTCATTATTTAAAACATACAAATTAGCAGTTTCATAAACTGAAAAACACATTTACATTATCTTAAAACCTAACGTGCCATGGAATCTCGGATCTGGTCCTGCCCAGTCCGTTTTCTTAACTTCTCACACACTACCATCTGAACTCCAGCCACCCATGTATATTGCAGCATGCAGCACAATGGAATGTGATCCAAACTTGGATCAGTGACCCACTGCCTGGAACTACAACCAAGTACACCCTTGCCTTACACCTAACCCTGAAAATACCTTCCAGGCAAAACAGAGGAAAATTGACAAACTTTACATGAACAGCCTCAACCCTTGGTCAGTCATGGCAGATCAAGGCAGGCAGAATGGGTTAGGGTTGAATCTGGCAGTTCTTCATTCAGACCTCTGCAGTACCACAGGTAAAGGTGCCCCCTCATTTTTTATCTCACCCTTCTCATCGGTCTCCAACAGAACCACTGGTTCTACCAGAGTAGGACCACTGACAACCCAGTCTTTCATTTCCCTTGGTTCGGCCCTTGTCTCTGGGTTTGCCCCGCTGACCCGCACCTCTCCTCCACTTCTCATTACTGTCGCTTTCAGGACCTTGCTCTGCTGGCGGCTCCTTGCCAGAGCAGTTTGGTAGCCCAGGGCCACCGGACCACAACTCTGTACAATGAACATTCTTAGGAGACATCGATGCATCCAGTGGTGCCACAGTGTAAACAGGCTTACTGGGGCCTATTCTTGCAACCATAGGCCACTTGGAGCCTCCTCTGGTAGACCCCAGACCCTATCTTTCACACACCCCTGGGCTTCATCTTGCTCCTCTCTTCCCAGCACCACATCCAACCGCATACAAGTGGCATATCCCCTTCCAGCAGGATGTAAAGGGAGAACCCTGTATTCTGGTGCTCCGTGGTGTTTTCAGAAGGTATTCTGCCCACCTCCTTTTCTTCTCTGGTGACTGTTGTCCTCAAGCATGTGTGTCAGCACATCCTTCTGCAGGGCCTGGTAGCACTAATTGCAATCTGCCCAAGACACCAGGCAAAAATACCAACTCACCTCCGTATATAATCAGCGCCACAAAACTACTGACATCTTCGATGCCTCAGCAAGTAGACAGGAACACCTGCTACAATATAAATCCGTTCCTATGAGACACAACATACAAAAGCATATACAAATTGCCAACCAGCATAAAATACACACCCACAATCAATATTTGCAACATACAAATTAGCGGTTTCATGAAGTGAAAAACACCTTTACATGAATGTTCTTAAAATCAAATGCACCTTGCTAGCTCGGACCCGGAAGTGGGTTCCACCCACTTGGCTACATATACACCGTCAGTAGTGTCATTAAAGTGTAAAAGATGACCCACATGTTTTCCTGAGAGTCATACCGTTAAAGGTATGAATAATTGCTTATAGCTCAAATTGAGTAAATTGTCACATTTGTAGGCACGCATGTCCACAGAGCCCCTGCCATTTTCCCCTTAGACTCTTCACAGGGCCCTTTTTGGCCATCGGTCATCTGTGCTTGCATAACAATTGCATGACACATGTCATTCACTCAGGCAAGCATGCATTGTCTGTCAGTGCAACACGTGTCACTTAAGCAGACTGGTATGCATCGTCCGTCTGTGTAATGCGCATTGTGGAAGCTGATAGTCATTAGTAAGCTGACCTGGCATTGCACCCAAAGTATGTTAGGACATGGCCCATGCCCCTCAAAAGGTCTGTGGACGGCCCAGTTCATAACGCCCAACCACTACATAGCAGCTATCAGCAGCTACTTGCATAAATGCAGGTCTAGGAAAGAAACATCAGTGCATACTCTTGTTAAAGAACACAACATAGAGGAATGGAACTTTGCTGTCTTGGGCTGTATCAGGTACCTTATAGCAAACTTCTGGTATCTATTATTGAGGGGCCCCAAATATCCCGATAAGTGTGTGTGCAGCCAAGAACTTAAGAGGGGATACTACGCCAGGCCATGTAAGGTTATGATAAAAATACACTTATGTGATTGGAAGACATAGATAGTGGAGGGGATGTGCTTGAGGTTTGGTCAAATATAAAAAATATTGTTAATGACAAACACATTTGGGGATCATGTACTCCAACTATGGAACTATGGAAGATCAACATCCTGGACTCATGCTAATAAAAAGTCTCCTGACTCCCCGTTTAATTCGTTTTTTCATTGAAGTGGACAGTAGACATCAATTGGGATATTGCATTATTCCTCAAGGAGAAAAGCCCCTTCGAGGGATGAATGTGGAAATGTACTTTGCCCTCTAAGCTCCAGAACTTGTTTTACTTAGTTTTTTTTTAGAACCACCTTGGAACACAAGCTTTTGCCAACTCTAGCAGGCTCCCACACTGGTTGAAACACATTGCCAAAAACAATGTGTTCCGAGTTGCACACTTATCTACATCCATACTTTTTGGAGCAGTCTTTAGCTGTAACTCTGAACTAGCACAGCAAAGGACTTAATTGGTACAAAGGTTTTATCAGGCGTGGTAGATGAAACACAATATCCCCACAGTGTCCCAGAGGAGAGGTTTGAGAACCATTTCATTACAGTATATTATATCTAATAGTAAACATTCCAAAAATGTAACTACAACATGTATTCTAACCATACGGCCTAGAATTTTGCAAAAGAGTGAAAAGGAACCCAATACATTGAAAAATCTTAAATAGTTTGTGATCATTTTAAACAGGCCAAGCTTACAATTAACTAACTGGTCCAGTGGCATAACCTAGTTGCTGAACATGCAGGAGTACATCCTCTACACAAAGTCTCCAGGAGTTGTATTGCATTGTGGGATTGCTGATGTGCTGTAGGTTACTTGGTGTTACCTATCTGGCCACCTGCCAAACTTTTCCGAATTTGTTTCATACAAACTTAGTTGTTAAATTCTATTTTATAACTTTTTTATCAGTTTAACAACGTTATATTTTCTATCTAATGATTTTTTTAACCTTGCCGTACCTTACCGGTACAGTTTTTTGGGGATATACCAAACAAGCTACTCGCACCTGAACACTCGAAGTTAAGTACCATCATGCCTTCTCACTGTAGCTGTTGTACTTTTAACACGAGGGAGAACTATCGTCTTCAGGTTCAGATAGCAGAGTTAGAGGCTAGGCTTCAGACGCAAATGTCAGGCAAGGATTATATTGTGTAAAAATGGATATAACAGCGAACAATAAAAAACAATAAACAATAAGTAAATCTCTTTTAAAAAAATGTGCTATTTAAACCAATGTTGCAACTAAATATAAAAATAACCATAAAAAGTACAAAGTGTAATGCATACCAAACATAAATAGCCGAGTCAACTTCAGTATCCCATGTTGAGGAAACAGTATTTAAGCAAAAGTCCATCCAATCCTAGCACACCCACTAACATTGCAAATTCTCATTATTACAGATTATTAGACAAAACCTAAGCAAGGTTATTGTAGTTGACTTTCTTTAATCAAATGAAAATAATTATTAGAAATGTATGTACAGTGGGGAGAACAAGTATTTGATACACTGCCGATTTTGCAGGTTTACCTACTTACAAAGCACGTAGAGGTCTGTAATCATAGGCTTTTATCATAGGTACACTTCAACTGTGAGAGACGGAATCTAAAACAAAAATCCAGAAAATCACATAGTATGATTTTTAAGTAATTAATTTGCATTTTATTGCATGACATAAGTATTTGATAATTGACAATTTGATAATAATAGAAAAGCAGAACTTAACATTTGGTACGGAAACCTTTGTTTGCAATTACAGAGATCATACGTTTCCTGTAGTTCTTGACCAGGTTTGCACACAGTGCTGCAGGGATTTTGGCCCACATGGAGGCCCAGACCGAGGGTGATTGACCGTCATCTTGAATTTCTTCAATTTTCTAATAATTGCGCCAACAGTTGTGGCCTTCTCACCAAGCTGCTTGCCTATTGTCCTGTAGCCCATCCCAGCCTTGTGCAGGCATACAATTTTATCCCTGATGTCCTTACACAGCTCTCTGGTCTTGGCCATTGTGGAGCGGTTGGAATCTGTTTGATTGAGTGTGTGGACAGGTGTCTTTTCAACAGGTAACGAGTTCAAACAGGTGCAGTTAATACTGGTAATGAGTGGAGAACAGGAGGGCTTCTTAAAGAAAAACTAACAGGTCTGTGAGAGCCGGAATTCTTACTGGTTGGTAGGTGATCAAATACTTATGTCATGCAATAAAATTACTCAGAAATCATACTATGTGATTTTCTGGATTTTTGTTTTAGATTTTGTCTCTCACAGTTGAAGTGTACCTATGATAAAAATGACAGACCTCTTTATGCTTTGTAAGTAGGAAAACCTGCAAAATCTGCAGTGTATCGGCAGTGTATCAAATACATTTGATATTTGTTATTTTGAAACCTACAAAAATACAGAAAAAAATAAAAATACATTTCTATTCATAACTCCAGATTGCCTAAAGATAGAAGCCTACGGTTTTTTTCCCGTTGTAGAAGACAGTTGTCCGAAAAGAATAACTGGTCGGATGTCTATCTTTCGTAAAGGGAAAGCCCTCCAAATCTCGACTACAACAACACGAAAAATAAAAATCGCACGTGTTGCATTTCGATTCATATCTCCGGAAATATCAAGAGCCTACGGTTCTTTTTAAGTTGTAGGGGAGAATCTTATGCAACGAATAACATGTCGTTTATGTATTTCTGCAAAGTAGAAGCCTTCCAAATCTCGACCACAAAAACACTGTTTTTCATGATGGCAAAGAAAAAATTATTCCTTCTTTCAGGAGTTAATCTGATCTGATCTGAATTTAAATCTGTTTTGATTTTTTGATCAAATGATCCATCACACTGATACAGGGATGCTAAATTGTCAATTTTGGTTGATATTGTACAATTTTCGGAAGCAATAATGCAGAATACTTGTATATTATGTTACATGTTCCAAAAATACATTTTTTGAGTGGTTCTGAACCCCTGGTGATGTCCATATGTGACATAATAAGCCTTACCTATTGGAGAATACTTTGGCCTTCTCAATAAAACCAACTACATGTCAACATACGTTTTTTGTATTCTCTTCACATATTGTTACTAATAAACTCATTAAGTCTTCTCAAACAATGTTAAC
>JACXGK010012769.1:0-13942 GCA_016801125.1 Novumbra hubbsi | reverse complement strand
GTCCTGTCTGGTCTCGTCTGGTCCTGTCTGGTCCTGGCTTGCCTCTCCAGGTCCTGTCTGGTCTCGTCTGGTCCTGGCTTGCCTCTCCAGGTCCTGTCTGGCCTCGTCTAGTCCTGTCTGGTCTTGTCCTGTCTGGTCTTGTCTGGTCTTGTCTAGTCCTGTCTGGCCTTTACTGGTCCTGTCTGGCCTCGTCAGGCCCTGTCTGGTCTCGTCTGGCCCTGTCTGGTCCTGGCTTGCCTCTCCAGGTCCTGGCTTGCCTCTCCAGGTCCTGTCTGGCCTCGTCTGGTCCTGTCTGGTCTCGTCTGGTCCAGTCTGGCCTCTTCAGGTCCTGTCTGGCTTATTCTGGCTTTGTCAGCTCCCATCTCCATGGGAGTGTTACTCTGGGAGTACCAGGGAGTATCAGGGAGTACCAGGGAGTATCAGGGAG
The DNA here is from genome assembly GCA_016801125.1 of Novumbra hubbsi. NCBI lineage: Eukaryota > Metazoa > Chordata > Actinopteri > Esociformes > Umbridae > Novumbra > Novumbra hubbsi. The sequence goes on along the minus strand of JACXGK010012769.1, from coordinate 13,515 downwards.
TACCAGGGAGTATCAGGGAGTACCAGGGAGTATCAGGGAGTATCAGGGAGTACCAGGGAGTATCAGGGAGTACCAGGGAGTATCAGGGAGTATCAGGGAGTACCAGGGAGTATCAGGGAGTACCAGGGAGTGTCAGGGAGTACCAGGGAGTATCAGGGAATACCAGGGGTTGAAAGGACCACCAATGCCCAGAATAAAGACACGTCGTATTTTGTTACAAGTACTATATCCAGATTCAAAATATGGACTGTGTTATTCTGGAATAAATTATAATTCGGACTCTTCCGCCGCTATGTTCTGTCGGTCATTTGAGAATGCAGACATGAACAAACGCATTCCCCAAGTGCATAATGCATCAGGCTGAACTCCCAGAAGTCAAGAGTCTTGCGCCCAAGACATCGTTCACGTCACCATGTTGTTATACGGTAAATAACTGTTTGTGTAGGTGGTGCATTTTCATTTCACCGGGTCTCTTGCGAGTGCGCTGATCTCAGACTCTCATGCAATGCAGTGCATAGGACATGTTAAGTACAGTATGTGATCAAGAAAATAACGTTTGGCTATGCACACTAGCAGGGAACAAACCCTGACATTTTGAATTGAATGGTATTTTATTTAGGCCTTTTTATTTTTGCTTAGTAGAAACAAAATGTGAACACACAGAAGGGCAGTGAACACAACAGTGCGGTTGAAGGAATGCTTTTATTTGCTTGTTTGCTAATAGAAAACCCCAGTATGCACGTAAATAATATGTGTCAGGTCAGATGTTACATTACAATAGAGTAACTCAACGTGCTAATTTGTCGGGAATCCATTTGGGGCATTCAGATACACGTTCTACTTAAAGCGCTCGGTGTAACCCATTCCATATGTAAACATTGCGGGCATTGTGATTTAATATTCTCGACATCTAACAATCTTGTTGATTTGATAAGCTTTCACTCATGAGTAATTCATTTCATTGTTGGGTCCCCGTTTTTTTTTTCTACCGGTGAACAAATTAAATTAAATAAATGCTTCGTGTTGAGGCCCGTTGTCCCTGTAGCGGGCCTATCTCGTCTAGCTCGTCCCCAAAATGGAACAAATCAACTGTGCAAGTGTAATCAAACAATCCATGGCTCATATTTGTTATTATTTTGATTATAATATCACCACCCCACACACACACACACACCACTTTTGATTAGCTTGAAATTGTAAGACTGAAGCTCCGTGTGTTTCATTTGCTGGCTCGTTGGCGTGCCCAGGATTCGACACTCATTAATCTCACGGGAAATGCCTTCACTAGTCTATATGCAATGGGGTTGTGTTTTTATGTTACTGTGAATCCTAATTATTATAATGAGGAAATACTAATTGATCTGCCAAATCGTCCCGCAGAAAGACCCCTCAGAACATTTTTATTTCTCTGTGGCCCCACTTGTGGTTGTTTAATGGTTATATGTTGTTTTTGAAATGTTCAATTAAATAAAAATCGAATTGAAATTAAATCAAAATCAATCTGCACATTACAGATTAGAGGCAACATTGACAATGCCAGGCTGCATTCAGATCAATCTATCAACATAACAGAATATACAGTCCCCAAAATGAGATCTGAGGTCCCGCATTGCTCGGTTAAGTACTGAGCTTGTGATCCAGGATTGTGGGATTGTTTCTCATGCATATGTATGCATATCTATTCACACACTATTAAGAGTATAAGATTGACTTACTGTATTACTGTAATACTGTAATATTTAGTTACATAAGAGGTCCCCTTTAGTTCATCCAGGTGTCTCGTGAACCATGTAGGCCAGTGAAGTCTAGATAAGTAAAGGCTATTCTCCCAGGGAGAGTGTAGCTATACGTACTGTGGACATTGGGGTTGATGGAGGGCCCTCAGAGGCAGGTCCAAACAACAAACTATCTGCTGTTGTCTTGATCATTGTCTGGCGCTGACAGGAGACAGGTCCACAGGGTACAAACGGGCACAATGCTTCCGACCTTTAATCCGCTTAGAGAATGAACGCGAGTGAGAGAGTGAGAGGCAGAGATTGGGGACAGAGTGAGAGAGCGTGGAAGACAGACAGTGTGAGATGGAGTGAGAGAGACAGAGTGAAGGTGAGAGAGTGAGAGAGAGATGCAGAGAGAGAGGGATAGTGAGAGACTGAGAGTGAAACAGGGAGTGAGATGGATAGTGAGAGACTGAGAGTGAAACAGGGAATGAGATGGATAGTGAGAGACTGAGAGTGAAACAGGGAGTGAGATGGATAGTGAGAGACTGAAAGTGTCTGGATCTGGCCAGTCAATGGTTAACAATGTGTTTTGGTGCAGCCAATCCACAACAGAGCAAATGAGTGCAGTTGATTTGAACTTTGCAGTAACTCTATGGCCCAGTAACTCTATGGCCCAGTAACTCTATGGCCCAGTAACTCTATGGCCCAGTAACTCTATGGCCCAGTAACTCTATGGCCCAGTAACTCTATGGCCCAGTAACTCTATGGCCCAGTAACTCTTTGGCCCAGTAGCTCTATGGCCCAGTAACTCTATGGCATTACAGACATCATTGAGTGGGGGGGGGGCTTTACTTCTATTTAATCAAGTGCCAGTCTCCCTCCTTTATCTCATTGCACAATCTCAAAGTTTCCACAATTCCTCGTTGGATCTCGCTTTCTCACTCTCTCCATTCTATTTAATTTAATCTGCTTTGCTGGCATGGGAACTATGCCTTATGTCAGCAAAAGCATCTGCAGTGGTAAAAGATAGACCAATAAAGGAAAGGAAAATAGTATTCTCTAACAGGAGGATATACGCATTGTTATTGAACCATTAAATAAGTTGTGAGTGTTTAGGGAAACAAGTCTGTCACCGGAAGACTGTGGCAATATGTCTCTGTAGTCAGTCACAGGAAGACTGTGGCAATATGTCTCTGTAGTCAGTCACAGGAAGGCTGTGACACTTTGTCTCTGTAGTCAGTCACAGGAAGACTGTGGCAATATGTCTCTGTAGTCAGTCACAGGAAGGCTGTGACACTTTGTCTCTGTAGTCAGTCACAGGAAGACTGTGACAATATGTCTCAGTAGTCAGTCATAGGAAGGCTGTGACACTTTGACTCTGTAGTCAGTCACAGGAAGACTGTGACACTTTGACTCTGTAGTCAGTCACAGGAAGATTGTGACACTATCTATTGCACAAAAAAAAGAAATGTAGGTATACAGTGTATAAATACATACATAGATACATAGAAACATATCTATTTGCAGGTTGAATGTACCGGGGCACTAAAAAAAGTAGGTTAACAGGAATAAAGACACTGTAGACTTGATCTACTATTCCTGATTAAATTGTCAATGGTAGTGTTTGTTTAGTTTATTATCTTGATCGGCAAAAGTTACAAAAAGGCAAAAGCGTGAAAACAAAAAACAAGAATGGATGTGAGGCCGTGCCTATTAAGAAAGGAAATGAAGACAGTGTTGTATCACTGCCTAGGCCTATACATGTTTTATTATAAAAACATCATTTATTATGTATCGTTATTTATACAGGGAGATCAAGCTGAAACCTTGGTCTCTTTTGGATTTGGGGCCTGTATTACAGTATTAATAAAAAACATACAAATGTAATATGATGCTAAATATTTTGAAATGAAATTGAAAAAGTAAAAACATCATACATCAAGCAAAGCCATCACAGTGAACAATATAAAGGTAATTTATGAAACATTTACATTTTTATTGGCAACAGAAAGACACGACAGTCATGCAAGGCATTACAGGAGTGTGTCCTGGCCAAAAGCATTTGCACCTGACGTTGAGTGAGCCTGCGCATCTCAAGGGTTAGCAGGTCTTGCAAGTGTATTTGATAACTGCAGGTTTTCCAGTTTATTTTTGAGGCAAGATAATGTGGATGTTTCTCCGATGAAGCCTTACATTCAAACATTAAGGGATGTCTGACTCAGCCAATTAGAATGCATAAAATACAACAGTGGGTGGAAACGTTTGCACCGGTAAAAAAAGGCAATGCTGCATGATAGACTGCATTGGGAGGATTCAGTACCAACGCATGCGTATATAAAACGTGCGTCTATAAAACGTGCGTATATAAAACAGGACCATAGTCGAGTACAGACATAGTGGCCTGTATTATTTTATTTTACGGTCAATAGAAATGAAAATCCCTAACGAATGACGGGCTCGATTCAACCACCAGAAAATCTAGGTAAACCGTTTAAATCAAAGGCGGTTCCAACTTGCGTGAATTTCATCACGGCAACTCACAATGTGTCTCCGTATGCCCCCCCTGACAGCGTCTCATCCTGCTCCTGATGAGACGGAGGATGTCTGACAGGTCGGTCAGAAACACGCACACCAGTGGCCAGCTGGAGGTCATTTAGTAAGGCATGGTTTTGGGCTAATGGTGTCTTAATTCCATTTTGATTGACCAAGTAGCTTTCCGTCGTTTAATGACAGACATTGAAAAGGAGAGGAAGATAACAGCCCGTGACATATATTGGTCAAGAGAATTCCGTCTTGATGTTTGATTATTCCTTACTCTTAAGGTAATATGTTCATTAACAGGCAAACAGAAACTCTAAACCATGGTTGCATTTTCATTAAACTGCCAAGACAATCTTGATTTAACATTAGCAACTGCTGGCAAAAAAATCAATGGAATCTCAATCTGTTGGTGTGAGCATGTTTATATTTTTAATGGCCAAATAGCCTTTAATCAACACCAAACCATGAGAATAATGTCAGGTGATTTGAAGGTTTCAATACATCCTCAAATGCCATGATTACTTCTACACATTTCTTTCCAGAGGTTGATGATGTTCGCTGACGTTTGCGTCATGGCTGTTAAAAAAAGTCAAATCTTGTCTCACAGTGACTCTTAATCAATAGACTTTCCTCAGGGCGAGGAATCGAGATGGAAAACGTAGGACACTCCTTAAAGATAGTTGTAACCCAGCCGGGTCCAAGGCAACTTGTTTTAATTCACCACTAAGCTCATTTATATAAGACTTCTGGGAATTCAGATTCTGCGATACCCACAACAGCCAGGGCTGATAGGGCAATAAGAGCAGTGAAGCATTTAAATGTGTCCCTAAACGCCAAACATTTATATGTGTCCCTAAACGCCAAACATTTATGTGTCTCTAAACGCCAAACATTTAAATTAGCCTCTTCACCATTAACACCAAAATGTCCTTACACTCCACACCATAGGTCCTTGTAATTCAGCAAAAATGTCATTCCTATACGTCAGAACTTTAATATGTTGTATATTTTTGCATTTAAATATAGCACTAAACACGTAAAGTACAGCCCAATATTCGTATACATTCATCCATGTCCCCGTAATTCAGCATTCAAATTTGTTCCTGTAATCCAAACACATTATATACCTATAGCACTGCAGGGTGAACTTCAGATTATAAATTCCATTTTAGGTGACTGTACAGAATATCACAATGTTTGTACAGAAATCAAAGCACAAGTCTTGCATTTGTAGGAATTTAATGAGGTCCAATTATTTGTGTTTATTTGGTCCCATGTGTGTAGAGAACACAATGAGTACCTAACTTCTGCGACTACAAATACATTTGCTATTTGATTTGGTTGTGTTTGGGGCTATGTTTTGCCCAATAGGGCATAATCGTGCTGTAATCGTGCTGGAGTACACAGACTGATTTTTATAAAATCTAGCTTTACAGGCCAAATCTATATGGAGAGACAATTATAGTGTACGTCTAAAAAAATACGTTTTTTTAGCATTTAATTCGGACTTCATAACATTTGAAGACCTTATTGTCCCCCTTGAAATATAGGCATACATTTGCATACGCTCTTGCAACAATTTGTAGCCACAGGAGTAATATTAGCAAAGAACAAGAATCTCATATATTAAGTACTGCTTCGCTCTCTTCGAGATATTGTGTCTGCACATCAATGAATCGTTACATGATTCACATAGATCCTTGGTGAACTTTTCCACCTACACTGTGTCATTTGACTAAATTACAGTCTTTCACCTATCCCCCCTGGAGCAATCTGTTCATGTGTTCTAATTATAATCAGTGGTGGTGAAGTGTATCACTAGAAGTGTTCGCATACCTCATTATTCCCTCACAACTGGATACCATCTGATCTAGTGACCATGCTGGGAAATCCAGCGTGTAGGCAAAAACCGCCTCTCGATTGCACTGCATTCTGGGAGGCTGGTGACACAGGAGCTAACTGTCATGAACCCACAGGCATCATGCTGTTTCTGCCATGGGTGGCAATATGGAAATGATCTGTTGTTTTTTTCTCTGTGGTTCATCGCCGGTAGCGTGTGAGTGTGAGGGAAAAAAACAGAGCCAAATGTCAGATTCGGGTGGAAATGAATTGGGTGTTGGTGAAGTGTTTACGATCGCTTTACTCAAACACTGCAGGAACAAAAGCTTGACAGAGAGAAACTTCATATTGTACCATCATCGTCAGTTTACCAACTATTGTTTGGGTGATGGGAAACGCATTTAGCCAAGAGCCATTTTTCAACTCTCTTGGAGTTTTCAATGATGGGAGGTGGCGATGGAACAAGTGAAGCGGTGTTCTATTTTTCCAGAATATCTGTTAATGGTTACCACAGTTAACTTCACAATATCTGTATATGGTTACCACAGTTACCTCCAGAATGTATGTTTATGTTACCAAAGTTACCTTGAGAATATCTGTTAATGGTTACCACAGTTAACTTCACAATATCTGTTTGTGGTTACCATAGTTACTTCCAGAATATATGTTTATGGTTACCACAGATTCCTTCACAATATCTGTAAATAGTTACCACAGTTAACTTCACAATATCTGTTTATGGCTACCATAGTTACCTCTAGAATATATGTTTATGGTTACCACAGTTACTTCCAGAATATCTGATTATGTTACCACAGTTACCTTCAGAATATCTGTATATGGTTACCACAGTTATCTCCAGAATATCTGTATATTGTTACTAACATCTATAAAGGTGTTCATGAGTTCATGAGGAATAGATCACTAACTATCTATTCAAAGCAATACATTGGAACACTTCATCTCCTCCCTGAACATGCCCCAGTTGAAAAACAGAGGAATGTCTTTATTTAGACTCCAACTTCCTTACCTCCAGAATATCTTTTTCCAGGTACCACAGGTATATAATAAATATTAATAATAATTTATTAAACTGCTGTAGCGCTTTTCATGATAGAAAATAATCACAAAGCACATGAAAAAGCAAAATAAAATGAGACAACTACTATAGAGTAGGTCTTGACTCTCATTTTTTGACAGAGCGGCACCTTTTTTTTTACGTAGTTAGAACTAGAGAAATTTAAGTTTGGTTGCAGTTGCACCAGCTGTATACGTTGTCCAGCTGTGTACTGGCAGTAAGTTAAAGCAGATAATCTTGCGGTACCTAGCCGGCTATCTACCGAATACAAACAAAACGCAACCCCACCAATGACCATCAAGAGGAACATGGCTTGAGCAAAGTGAGGATGAATGTGTTCAACGAGGGAGATGAGCAGGTTCTCCAGAGGCAGGCAGCACAGACCACCCAGCTGGACAGAAAGGGAGATGAGCAGGTTCTCCAGAGGCAGGCAGCACAGACCACCCAGCTCGTGGTCCCACCCACTGTATATAGCAACCTTCACACTATCTGTAACACAAGCCAGATCTCACCTGGTGCTGTCAAACGTAAAGCGGTAATCCAGCTAGAGAAACACAAAACATTACATTTGGGGAAAAGGCTTGCCCAACAACCAGATAAACAATTAATCTGAGACACCTCTTCTGTGTCGCACAAACACTCCCGGGGAAGAAGTCTGAGATGTTCCTGGGGCAGCCAAGAATGCCAGATTGATTTACAGTTAGCTAATTTACTAGAACTATGAAATGCAGAAACATTTTACAGCAAATAACATGGTCATATATTATTATTATTATTTTACTATATAAATACTATATATACCTAACGTAAATATATATATATATATAACCTTTCAACACAATACTTTTGTAGTTGACTATAACTCAATCCCCCAGACTTCTGTGCAGTTCAAGCAGGGGCAGTATCTAAAAATCACTCTCCAGAGGCCACACAAAACACACACTTCCTCTCTTGCTTTCTCTTTCACTCTCGTCACTGAGTGAGCTATAGCTTTAAAGGATCCCTGTAAAGACTACGAGTAGCTAGTCAAGTGACGGCAGTGTGTTTCATGCTTCGTGGCATCAGTGGGAATAAGCAAGGCTTCTGGAGGTCATGTTTTCCTTGTTACCATTTCCCTTCTCACCTTCTCTCTCCTTCTCTACCTCCCTGACTCCTTTCCTACCTGCCTGACTCCTTCTTTGCCTCTCTCGCAACCTCAAACCTTCATTCCCAAAACGTAAAATAAGTCCACGTGTAAGGCATTTGAACGTTTTAGAAATGCACAGTTACCACAGTAAACGTCCAAAAATCTGCATAGACACTTTTAGGGTATTTTTAGGATATCTATTTTGGGTTTTGTAGTTATCTTCATAATATATTTTTACAGTTATTACATTATTAGAATGCTAGGCATATGTATGTAAACACAATGACCTCAGATTGCCATGTCAAAGTTAAAAGGGGTAACCCAGCCCCAAAAACCCAAGTCATTTTATTTGGGATATTTTAGTTAAAGACTTGCCTAGCAACCAATTTGAGCAGGTGGGAGAGAACTTGCAAGTTCTGGAACCTTCCAGAGACAGCAAGCAGGTCAAATGCCGCCCAGATTTGTCTCATCGAACCACAGAACCTGGTGCCAATTATAGTTGCATTGATATTTAACAATCTCCAAGCGCTGATATTTACATATTAATGAAAGAGTTCTTCTGTCCAAATATCTAGTTGGCACGGAGGGGGTGTTTAATTGGTAAGATTTAATAACTTCTGACATTCTTAAAACTGCAATCCTTGAAGAATATTTATACTCCAAACATATTTCATTTGGCTTTGTAATTTAGCACCTTAAATTTGAAATAATACTGTGAGTATGGGGTTGATGTTTAGGTTGATCTTAAAGGGGATATCCATCATTTACTAACCCCTAACCCTAACCATCTTATGAAAGTTCACTACGCAATCAAGCCTAGTACAAGTTCACTTTATGAAAAGAAGCCAACAAAAGCGGTTAAAATGTGTTTCTTGTTTATTCATATTACATTTCTTTATTTTTGGATATTAAAGGTCAGCAAATAATGTATTTTTGGTGGCACAATGATTCCCAAAACTATAAGGGCCTGTGTTCCTCCTTGAAATGAAATTGAGTGAACTGTGAAGAATATAAGCAATCAGGAAAGCACAACGGATTTTGCTTGTCCCCATTTGCCATTACAATTTTTCAGAAGACAACGGAAGACGTTGCTTTCCTGTTTGACGAGAAGAGCTGATACGCCTTCCCTGGACCAGTGCTGCATTTTTGGATGTGCTTTTTGTATTATACCCTTAAGTATGATGGGCATTTTTATATATTACAATGCAAAAATTCTACGCAATACCCCTTTAAATACGAAGTAACTCTCATCCACGTTGAATTAATAATTTAAACAGGATTGTTTCTACCATACCCCATTTCTGTGTGTCTCCCTTCCCATGTTTCTCCCACGTTTCCTCTCTCCATTCTTCAAGCCCCACGTTGGGGACAGGCAAGTCGTTCAGGAGCACACTGCATTTTGCAGCACTTAGACAACTGATAGGGTTTGTGCCTGGCTGTATGTTTACACAGATCCTAGGCTCAGCTAATGAGATTTGGGATCCTGACCTGATGGACACTAATTAGGCTTCTGAGGGTATCAGCTCAGCAAAACCTGTATCAGTCTGACTGTCATCCACCCATCCTTAGCAGTGTGTCTACTTCCCCACACTAATCTCAGTTATTTGTTTTCTCTGTATTGCTAAATGGATGTTTGTTTCTATTTGCATGCAAGACCTCATTTATCTCACCCTATGATGTTGTGGTGTTACTCAGACAGTGGAGCTTTTTGGTCAAAGTTCCACTCAAGAAGCTGCTTGCTTTATGGTGGCTTAATCGCTTGTGTAAGCAATACTAGTATTAGAGGATGTAGTCATTAAAAACCGCAGCGCTCTTCAAAATGGCTCCCACAAGATTCTCTACAGACATCTCTTGTCTCTGTGGACAATACACTCATGTCAATATGAAAACCCTTGGCTATGTTTCAAGGCACATTAAAGCACGATAAATCAATCCATTAGTTTGAGTTTACATCATGCAAGTGACAAAGCCAACCATAGATGGTCAGGCATTTATCTGTCCAGATGATGTTACAATCAGTGCTTGACTTGGGCCGGAACAGTTCAGATAAAGAAACAGCGTCTTATTAGCACAAACATTTGGATGAACATAGTTTAATGTGCAAATTGGCAGTTCCTGCACTTATTTTAGCCCAAATCAAGAGCTGGTTACAACACCAAAATGTAGAGTAGAAAGTAGAAAATAAGATAAAAAACCATAGAAATATCTATTTTCAACTGAGATTAGGGGACAGGAATGCTTTTTTAAATCTAACGAGTATACACATTGGAAGATCCAGGCCTTACTACTCATCATAAATACCTCCAGGAGTTAGTCCCAAGTCTGGAGCATGACCCTAATCTGGAGTTAATCCATAGTCTGAAGATAGTTCCTGAACTGGAGCTAGTTTTTAATCGGGAGCTTCTTAGTAATCTGCAGCCAGTCCTTTGTTAGGAGCAGGTCCCTAGTATAGAGCTAGTCCCAATTGTGGAGCTAGTACCTGGTCTGGCACTAGTCCCTAGTCAGGAGCTAGTCCCTAGTCAGGAGCTAGTCCCTAGTCTGGAGCCAGTCCCTAGTTTAGAGCTAGTCCCTAGTGTATATTTTATCCCCGCCGCACATCTAAAGTGATGATGTACTCATATATTTCTGGCGGAGGGTTTAGAAAAAGGCAATCTTAAAAACAACAGGAGCATTCAACCTGTCAGTGAGTTTTAACAGTGTCCTGTGCTGTACAAACGCCTCCACTTTCCCCTATCCTATTACCATCTGTGCCGCTACACTACACACCCCATCGTTTTCTCCCCTCTCTCTCCCTTAATCTCCTCCTTCCTTCCTTTCGCTTTCACCTTTACCCCCCCCCAAATCCCTCTCCTCCCTCTGTATCCCTTCTACACTCCCTCTCTCACCCAACCCTCTCTTTCGCTCTCTCACAATCGCAGACAGAATAGCAGAGCTGTTCAGCCACTCGGCTGTTCCCAGAGTGAAGGGCTGGCACGGATGCTGGCTGGTAGTTGTGCACTGTAAAGGCGTATTCACACTGCACTTTAGCCTCAAGCTAAAAGCCTCCTAAGCCTTAGGACGTACCTGTAACATTATTCGCGTGTCAGAGATGTATCCAGTAACATTACAGTTTTTCTGATTTGCTAAAACACTAAACCCCAATTTTTGCCAAATTCCCAGTGTCCTAAACCATATTGTCGAATCCCTCACTATTTTGGCAAAACCTTAAACACATTCTGGTAGTTTGATACCATTTCCAAATGCATTTACTCTGTTTGCAAAACTCTAAACACATTTCTCACTGACTAAATCTCATTCCACACTGTGATTTCACAATGGTAAAGACAAGTGGCAAAAGCTAAACACAACTACAACACAGTTTTCAATGTTTGTTCAATGGTCATTTGGGTTTTACATAATGATCTACTGTATTTATATGCCACTGCTGCTATACATACAATCAATACTGAATTACTTGCTGTATTTACAGTATTCAATATTTCTACTGAACAAGCTGTGAATATTATACTTTTTTATTGCAAAATGTGTTTATTATTTACAAATGCAAAAATCTGTGTCTATATGCCCTGCTTGCTGTGTTCTCACTTTTTCAAGTAGTGTCTAAAAAATGCTCTGAAGGGTTTCTATTTTGATTGGCTGTGTTAACCATCTGAAAGATATGTGTGATTTCGAGAACAGAGTAAATGGTTTTGAGTGTGTTTGAATTTGACAGAAGAGTCTGGGATTTTGTGAATGTAGTTTGAAGAAGTTGGAGTTCTGAGAAAATGCGTGAAGGTTTCAAGAAAATGTTTTAGCAATTGTGAAAAACTGTATTAGTGTGTCAGAGATGTACCTGTAACATTATTCGCGCTGTAACATTCATAGCTTGTCATAGATAGAATGTAAAATGGTCTTGTGTTGTATTTGTCCGTTAGCCCAGGGCTTAGGAATACAAGTGTAAATCCATTGCCTATGGTTAAACCTTGTGTAAACCCAGGGTTCAAGAAACTCTTGAGCAAACTCTTGAACTCTGTTCAAGAACTATGGAGTGTCAAGGCCTCAATTGTTACGGTGGATGCATCATGAAAATAATATACTGTCGCACTCTCTAAGAACTACTGCCACAAAAGCAGTGTTGTCTGCAGTAACATGTCGTTGTGTATGTGTGCGCCTGTATCCGTGTGTGTTTCGTAATTCACATGCCTAAGGGGTTTAGGTTAGGTTTAGGGTAAAATGCAGAATTGGAGTTACTTTAAGGTTTTAGGCATTATGCGTTAGGGTTAGGGTAAAGATTAGGGTTAGGACACAAGGACAGAAAGAGAAAAACATGTGTGTGTGTTTAATCGTGCCATCCACGTCTATGTGTGCATAAGGGAATCTTTTAAAGGTTTAGGCATTATTGGTTTGGTTAAGGTAAGGGTTTGCATTAGGTTTATGCTATGTAATGTGTGATGAATACCGCAGAAGGCACAAGGATGTAATTAACCCAATCATCCATGTTAGCCAGGCCTTTGGTTTACAGCTCTGTACCCCTGAGATGTGACGTCTTTTTGTTAACCCCGCAGGTTTTAATAAAGACAATCCTGCACACTTACACACACACAATCACTAACAAAAATACAAACACACACACTCAAACCAACCAACAACAAATCACCATGGAAACACTACTCTGGAAGTCTGCATCTCTCCACTAGTTAGACACATAGCAACATCACATTGAATATACTTATATTACATGCCTATATTATATGCTTGTATTATATGCTAATAATCTGAGTAAATCATCCGGCCCTTAAATCTTATTTCTCCAATAATGAGGCTGCCTGCTGGGGACGTATTGGTCTCCTATAGAGACCAAGAGCTAAGGACATGTGGGTCTCCTATAGAGACCCAGAGCTAAGGACATGTGGGTCTCCTATAGAGACCCAGAGCTAAGGACATGTGGGTCTCCTATAGAGACCCAGAGCTAAGGACATGTGGGTCTCCTATAGAGACCCAGAGCTAAGGACATGTGGGTCTCCTATAGAGACCCAGAGCTAAGGACATGTGGGTCTCCTATAGAGACCAAGAGCTAAGGACATGTGGGTCTCCTATAGAGACCAAGAGCTAAGGACATGTGGGTCTCCTATAGAGACCAAGAGCTAAGGACATGTGGGTCTCCTATAGAGACCAAGAGCTAAGGACATGTGGGTCTCCTATAGAGACCAAGAGCTAAGGACATGTGGGTCTCC
>JACXGK010012768.1:0-13864 GCA_016801125.1 Novumbra hubbsi | reverse complement strand
GGTTTCTGTCCATGGCTGGGGCCTTTGGTTTCTGTCCATGGCTGGGGCCTTTTGTTTATGTCCATGGCTGGGGCCTTTGGTTTCTGTCCATGGTTGGGGTTTATCAAACTGTCGTTAGCAAAGTAGAGCTCAAAGTGACAGGGCCTTTGCCTTCTGTCTGACCAACCGTCTACTGCACATCTCTTAATTTTCTAGTAATAAACCCCAAGTCTTTTCTATTTCAGGTTATTTGAACCAGTTGCACTACAGCCCAACCAGTGTCATCTTTCATGAACCAATCCAAGTTTCACCGTATTACAGGTCCCATACACAGTTCCGTAGATGTTGTTGCAGGGTGTGGAGAGATGTTCACACAAGTACAAATGACAAACATATGAATGCTGCACATCAATACAGAGGTTAGCCCAACCGGATATTAATGGACGGAGACCACTGTTCAGCACGCCCCGTCCTCATTTACTGACTCACTGACAACCTTGCACCTCAGAGACAGACGGACAGACAGGGATGATCGAACCACTTCTCTGTGTAGACTGTGCAAAATCTCAATGCGTGGCATGCAAAGCAATGCACGGAAGCAATGTAACATTGCATTCATGCCATTTTTGTAGGATTAAATCCAATCATCAAGCTAATTGGCTAGGCTAAGTATAGCATCTACACTCCTGAAGATTAAGTTACAATGAGCTTACATTTCATACCATCGCTCAAAACCCTCACCAACCACAGCAAATCCTACACGTTTACTCAGCTGTCCGTGTTGCCAACTCTCTGCGATGTAGCAATACCTTTACTCATTGATTCATTTGTTTGTTGTTGCAAGTGAATGGAAGATGTTGCAACGCATGAAACATTTGGAGAAGAAAAAGACTGTTAAAAGTAGTGTCAAAAGAACGTATTTGTTGATATTGCTGTGTTAGTGGCTCATGTGTATTTGTTAATATCATGTTGTTAGTGGCTCATGTCTGCCATTCTGAGCTCCTGGTTTCCTGTCTCTCTGTCACAATGCCTGAAACTCTCTGCGACATAGCTAACAGGAAGCATTTACTATGGCAAATCACCGCTCTGCAAGTTGCAATAGCTGATTTCAAACTCAGTTCCGAGCAGTGAGGGATTAGGGTGACCCCTGTTGTTCAGTAGATTAGGAATGCAAGACATTTTTGGAGCTCGAGTATTTATAGGAATCTAAATTATATAACAATCAGCTATGCAGGAAATGTCTTCTGCTCTTTTAATGAGAGATTGATTTATTCCTCTACAGTCTCTAACAAGCGGTTGCCATAGTAAATCCACCTTAACATTTTGTCCCGGCAACACATTTCCCCGTGGAGGGTTCTCGTGGACGGAAATGGTTCTCTATTGGCGCATACTTGTGTGGACCTTCAGCATCCAGGCTTACACTGTTGCCACTGCTTTAGACACGAAACACGTGTGTTTCGTGAATCCTTCTATTCGTGTGTGTGTGTCCGACTGTGTGCCTGCTGTCTTGCCCACTCCATGCAGCCACCACTCACCCACCTCCACCCAGCCCCCTCTCACCCATCTCTCCCTCCCTGCCATGGTGGTCTGACGGACGGGTGTTGTTGTGTGCCACTCCCTGGCAGGAGAAGGAGGACAAGGCGGAGCTGCAGGCCGAGGTGCAGAGCCTCAGGCAGAATAACCAGCGGCTACAGGAGGAGTCCCAGAGCACCGTGGCCCGTCTCATCAAAGTCACCGAGCTGCTGTGCAATGTCAACAAGCCCTGCTAGCTCCAGCAAAGTACACGCTATGTGTACACACACTCCACATTCATGTTGTATACATACACACGCTCTAATAGCGGATCTCCCTGAAGATACATACACACACACATATATTCATACTACTCTGCATTGATATTTTAACTCTGGTGCAGATGTATGTAAACAAACACGCAGAGAACTCTCAGAAACTGATCGTCTTTGCAGTAGATTGACCGATTGTGCAGCATATTCAAGGCTGTTCTGTATCCAAACTATGTTTTTTGTAACGTGTGTGAAAGTGTGTGAAAGTGCATGTACGCGTGTGTCACCATGGTTCTTTTATCTTCACATACTTGACAAGTTGGGCAGAATAGCAATTGCTTAAAATGACTTGACTGATGAGGACAAATGTACAGCATGTTTGGTGGTTGCTTATATGAATTGACCCAAAGCCTGTACTATGTCTAAAGATGGCCGTATGGAAACGATAGTCTCCCTCTTTTTCTCTGCTCAACCCCCTCCTTGATATGCAACATCTCGGACTGAGAACAGTTCAGCGCCATTAGAGTGGAGTGTCTTGGATGTATTACACTGAAAAAGGGGGAAAGATGCTCAAACAGATGGACTGTTGCACACTGATCCTGTCCCTCTGACAACGCTCTCCCAGAATGTCTGGTTCACTGTATAGAGACGCTCTCCAGGCCTCCTCAGAGTCACCTGAAGGTTTGGGGCCTTGAGTCGGACAGTAACAAAGAGTATTTCATATCCACTTCAAAAAAAGATGCCACTTAGTTACGAGGATATGGACGGGTAGATTTCCATGCAATTATTTTTCACTTAAGTTGAAACGTTTATTCAAGTGGATAATACCTCTGCTGAGGATGAAACCGTTGGAAGAGATCCACAGTATCCCCTTAATGACTGGAAGTAGCAGGTTTGCTGTGCTCCCCCTGCTGGACTGAACCTAGTATTGCCACACGGCAGCTTTCCTTCCCGAAACAATAACTTGTAAGGATTTAATGTGAACTGTACAGGCTTCCTTCAGCGAACACCTTCTCTGGTGTTCACATGTATTTTGTTGGCTGGCTACGATGACAATACAGTATATTTGAATGAATTCTGATCGGTTTTGAATGGCGTTGACCGCGGGTGAGGGCCCCCCCATTCCGTTTCAACCCTCTTTCTGTGTGTACTAACTGTGTGTCACAATTTATATCGGCATGGGTCAGGGCTTATATTTAACCTCCCGCCCAAGTTCATGCCTTGCTTGAAAAATGAAAAGTGATCTCACCCCTTCACACCCCCACCTCACCTTCAGGTCCACTGCTGATGGCGCCAGTAACGGTGTGAGCTGGGTGGAAAGCGAGACTATTCCTCCTCCGGGACTGTCCTGCCAAAAGACACCAGGGCAGCTCTTCAACACCCACCTCAAACCGCTGGACCCAGCTGTGTAACCCCAGCCCCGAACCCCTCACTCCCAAATAACAAGACTGAACCTCTGGAAGGGATGCCAAACAATCGTCAGTCACCCTGACACAAAGCTCTTCTTTGTTGTAAATACTCCTTCACTTCCTATTGTCCTTTTATTTTAGAGTCACTGTGATTACCTGGTACCAGCAGATAACGTTATATTCAAATTAAATTATAAATCTAAACTTTATCTATATGTGAAGACAACATGTACAGCTAAACTGTCCAGTGTTATCTAGTGCATTCGGTTGTGTCCTTCATGGCAGGATGGTTAATAATGCAGACACAAATATGTTAGCAGGCTGTTTCATCCATACTGTTTAAGATGGTGATGCCTTGTTTGAAATGATTCGCTGAGTGATGAATTTAAAGAATATCTGATGTGTTGCTGTGTTCCTAAGTATAGATCTTTAGATTGTAGGAGGCTGTTGAAGCATGGTAATCTGCAAGGCAACTTCCAAACTCCCCTCTGTACGTGTGTATGTATGTATAAAAATGTAATAACTTATTAACCTTGAAAATGTGGAATTCCTTGTTAGATGTTGGGAGGCAAGAAGCTATTACATGTGCTATAAAGTTATAGTTAATGGTGGGGCTTGGTTTTAAGGAATACTTTTTTGTAGAATTCAAACACAAGAAGATGGGAATATAAACATTCCTGCAATGTTGTTGTATTTCTAAATTATATTGATTCTCTCTTTATCATTTTTGTATTTCTAAATGATATCGATTCTCACTTTATCATTTTAGTATTTCTAAATGATATCAGCTCTCACTTTATCATTTTAGTATTTCTAAATGATATCGGTTCTCTTTTTATCATTTCAGTATTTCTAAATCATATCGGTTCTCTTTTTATCATTTTAGTATTTCTAAATGATATCGGTTCTCACTTTATCATTTTAGTATTTCTAAATGATAATGGTCCTCTTTATCGTTCTAGTATTTCTAAATGATAATGGTTCTCTTTATAATTTAGTATTTCCAAATAATTATGGTTCTCTGTTATTCTAGTAGTGAGCTGTTCAGTCAAAGCTCCTACATTCACAGTCAGTAGGGTTTTTAAAGCCACTAGGTACACCTTGAAGAATGACTCCCAGACTCACCAGAGAGGACAGGGAAGACAACATGACAGACAAGTTTATGTGAAGACATTGTGTCTACCTGAAGTCATAATGGTAATCAGCTTGACATCCTCAGGTCTTTTCTTCATGAAGGTTGGTAGCAGACAGGTGTGCCTGAAACAGGACAGACAGATGTAGGGTTGGTTGGTCCAGGGTTTCTCTGGGCTACTTAATCTAAAACATGGATGCAGGGAGTCCAGGGAAGGGTTATGTAAAGTCGATATGAAGTTTAAGTTTTTTTTTTTGAGGACATCATTCCATACAGAGCAGGTTTTTTTCACCAACCCTACTAAATTGTAGTCATTTCATGCTGAATCTTTTTTACCCAAATCATTTAGACAATTATGAACTATAATTTAAATCAAACTCTTTTACACTTTGAAGGTCCAGAAAGTGTTGCTGTGGCCTGCTCCCAACCAAGCTGTCGGGTAGCGTTTCTTATTTCCTGAAGTGTTTATATCTGTTCTCCACTTATCGGTTTGCCTTACATGTCATCGCACCATCCTTACAGGAAAATCGTACTGTATATGCCCTACATCCACACAGGATTTCTGTGGAGAAGATAGACTACAGTACTTTACCAGCTGAACCACATAATGGCTTATTCCCCCGTGAAGGTTTGGACTTGGCCTGGCAGCACCCATTATGCATCCGAGTCAGACCTCACCGAGCTGACGGTACCATCAAGATGCACTGCTACACCGGGAGAATGTGTGGGAAAACGCGACGACATGCTCAGTATGATGCCGCATCCAAACCTGTTTATTCATGAGAAAAGTAACTTGATTAAATGTTGTTCATGTACTGTGAACTGGAGGGCTCCTGGCAATAAAGAATCCTCTGTACCTTTAGATGTGTGTGGTGTGTCAATGGTACACTGTTGTGACTGTCACTGTTGTGAATGTCAATGTTGTGACTGTCAATGTTGTGTCTGTCACTGTTGTGACTGTCACTGTTGTGACTGTCAATGTTGTGACTGTCAATGTTGTGACTGTCACTGTTGTGAATGTCAATGTTGTGACTGTCAATGTTGTGTCTGTCACTGTTGTGAATGTCAATGTTGTGACTGTCAATGTTGTGACTGTCACCGTTGTGACTGTCAATGTTGTGACTGTCACTGTTGTGAATGTCAATGTTGTGACTGTCAATGTTGTGTCTGTCACTGTTGTGAATGTCAATTTTGTGACTGTCAATGTTGTGACTGTCACTGTTGTGACTGTCAATGTTGTGACTGTCACTGTTGTGACTGTCACGGTTGTGACTGTCACCGTTGTGACTGTCACCGTTGTGAATGTCAATGTTGTGACTGTCACTGTTGTGAATGTCAATGTTGTGACTGTCACTGTTGAAACTACTGGGAAGTGGATATCCCTTCATTCAATATTCCATTGAGGTTTGATAGGTTCCTGCTATTCACTATAACAAAAAAGCAAAAGGAACGACTGCTACATGAAAACTCCACTTTATGTCTTCGATGTGATGAGGTGTAAAGGGCTGTGTTTATTTAACGGAATTCCTCTGGAATTAACTATTTTGCATACAGTGTCTTGTCATGCGAATGTAGTCAGGTTAGTGTTTGACTGTTTAACATCTTTCTGAGTGCATACAGTGTAAAGAAAAGCAAATCCATTTTCCGTGTCTTGTTCCACACATGCACACCAAGACAACATAACACAAACACTTCTCTGGCTGTGTTCTCTGGAAAGTTTTCCTAAACACCAGCTACAGAGAAGCTCTTTATCTTCCTTACCCTGACACCTGGAGAAGATCTTTGACAACAATCCCAGACTGTATGTCTTTATTTGGGTTTGCAGCAGGCAGGGAAAACCTTCACTAGGCAAGAGGAAAAGGTGTGTCAGATTTCTGTCTTTTTAAAGAAAGAAATTAAGAAAATAATAGCATCCACTGATGTGGTTTATGTGTGTATGTGTGTTGTGAGGGGAAAACATGTCTACACATCAGATATAATTTCAATAAACCAGGTATATTTAGCATTTTGCCAACAAATTGCAGTGGTTGTTGTTGTGTAGTAGGTAGTGTAGTAGTTAGTGTAGTAGTAGGTCTAATAGTGTCTCCTGTCAATTCTGAGCACATCTTTGTTACTACCTTCTCATGGAAATATTACCCCGTTTTTTTTAGGAGAACATTATACAAAAATGTCTTAGCATTGGTTTCTATTTTGTTCAGTTACACTGTTTATTACATGACGCCGTGGTTGTCGCCGCCTAGTGGTTTCCAAATACGCAAAGCACAACACGACGACGGGCACGACTTCAGAGCCAGAGTGTGAGTAGTGTCAAGGCAGAAAGATCGTGTCGCTTGCCAAGCCTCAACTCTCGCCTTTAAATTGATTCTGCTGTCGGTGACCCTTCAGTCTCTCACCGACCTGTAAGTGCTGTCGTTACTTCTGAATCTCCACCCACCCATTCCTGATTTGTAATCTTATGAAATCTCAAGGCATGGATGTCACGGTGAGCCTTGGCAGAATCAAAGATTGTAATCCGAATTGAGTACAGTCAGCGAGGATTTAGCACTGATTTAAACAAACGGCTAACCTGACATTCAAGTTGCGAGGAACAAGTGAAGCCTTGGAAAAGCTGCTTGTAGTGAAAGTGGAAAACGACCTGACCGTAACTACAACAGATATGTTTTGACGGGTGAACAACCGACTTCGGAATGAAGGCGGCCGTACAGACCGGGAGACGGTGGCCCTTCCAGCGGTTCTGCTGCGGTGGAGTTGGGCTTCTCGCGGTCATTTGGCTCGCACAGGTCGCGCACGTGACAGGTGAGTTTTTCCGCGAGGATTAATGATGGACAAATTTCCGATAAGTCAGCACATGAATATATTTCTGTTGTTTTTGGCATCATATATTTTGAATTATGCCTTGTTAGAACTGTAAACATTTTAGCAATTGGCCATATCTCCACAGATATTTTAATTTCTGAGGGTGAAGGATATATCTGTCAGCTCAATCACATTATTCATTCATTAAATACTCAATTAAATACTTCCCTTGTCTACATTTGCCTGATTACTTTAGTTCTAGCAAGATAATCCTTATGTAACTATTTTGGTAATAGGCTGTCTGGGATGAAAGAGAGAGATTTGTTACCAGCAGATTGAGAGGATCCCCAGTCCCCTCCCCCAATATTCTGCACCTAGAGTGTGGCACCTGCGTCACATTGATAGCATACCTTTAGCACGACGTCCCTGCTCCTGACCAGTATCCTCAGAGAACCTCTCATGTCAGCCAGTAACCCCCCAGAACCCCCAGTAAGAAAATATGCATACAAACTGTGCATAAAGGAATGTATGTATGAACAAAAGAGGACATTGATGAGATTCCATTATTTATTTTGGTCTTTATATATGTGATTCTACAGCGGCACTAGATCTATAGACCTGGCTCTACCGCACTATAACTCTATAAACCTGGCTTTACCGCGCACTAGATCTCGATAGACCTGACTCTACCGCACTAGATCTCTATAGACCTGGCTCTACCGCACTAGATCTCTATAGACCTGGCTCTACCGCAATAGATCTCTATAGACCTGGCTCTTCCGCACTAGATCTCTATAGACCTGGCTGTACTGCACTAAATCTCTATAGACCTTGCTTTACCGCATACTAGATCTTTATAGACCTGACTCTACCGCACTAGATCTCTATAGACCTGACTCTACCGCACTAGATCTCTATAGACCTGGCTCTACCGCACTAGATCTCTATAGACATGGCTGTACCGCACTAGATCTCTATAGACCTGGCTGTACCGCACTAGATCTCTATAGACCTGGCTGTACCGCACTAGATCTCTATAGAACTGGCTCTACCGCACTAGATCTTTATAGACCTGACTCTACCGCACTAGATGTCTATAGACCTGACTCTACCGTACTAGGTCTCTATAGACCTGACTCTACCGTACTAGGTCTCTATAGACCTTCCTCTACTGCACTAGATCTCTATAGACCTGACTCTACCCCATTAGATCTCGATAGACCTGGCTCCACCGCACTATATCTCTAGACCTGACTCTACCGCACTAGATCTCTATAGACCTGACTCTACCGCAGCACTAGATCTCTATACACCTGGCTCTACCGCACTAGATCTCTATAGACCTGGCTGTACCGCACTAGATCTCTATAGACCTGGCTGTACCGCACTAGATCTCTATAGACCTGGCTTTACCGCACACTAGATCTCTATAGACCTGACTCTACGGCACTAGATCACTATAGACCTGACTCTACCACACTAGATCTCTATAGACCTGGCTCTACCGCACTAGATCTTTAGAGACCTGACTCTACCGCACTAGATCTCTATAGACCTGGCTTTACCATACACTAGATCTCTATAGACCTGACTCTACCGCACTAGATCTCTATAGACCTTCCTCTACTGAACTAGATCTCGATAGACCTGGCTCCACCGCACTATATCTCTAGACCTGACTCTACCGCACTAGATCTCTATAGACCTGACTCTACTGCACTAGATCTCTATAGACCTGGCTCAACCACAGCACTAGATTTCTATAGACCTGGCTCAACCACAGCACTAGATCTCTATAGACTTTGGTCTATCGCTGCACTAGATTTCTATAGACCTGGCTCTACCACAGCACTAGATCTCTATAGACCTGGCTCTAGCGCAGCACTAGATATCTATAGACCCGGCTGTACTGCAGCACTAGATATCTATAGACCCGCCTGAACTGCAGCACTAGATATCTAGTGCTGAACTGCAGGACTAGATATCTATAGACCCAGCTCTACCGCACTACATCTCTATTGACTTTGTCTATCGCTGCACTAGATCTCTATAGACCTGGCTGTACCGCACTAGATCTCTATAGACCTGGCTGTACCGCACTAGATCTCTATAGACCTGGCTTTACCGCACACTAGATCTCTATAGACCTGACTCTACAGCACTAGATCGCTATAGACCTGACTCTACCACACTAGTTCTCTATAGACCTGGCTCTACCGCACTAGATCTTTAGAGACCTGACTCTACCACACTAGATCTCTATAGACCTGGCTTTACCATACACTAGATCTCTATAGACCTGACTCTACCGCACTAGATCTCTATAGACCTGACTTTACTGCAGCACTAGATCTCTATAGACCTGGGTCAACCGCTGCACTAGATCTCTATAGACCTTGCTCTACCGCTGCACTAGATCTCTATAGACCTGACTCTACTGCACTAGATCTCTATAGACCTGGCTCAACCACAGCACTAGATTTCTATAGCCCTGGCTCAACCACAGCACTAGATCTCTATAGACTTTGGTCTATCGCTGCACTAGATTTCTATAGACCTGGCTCTACCACAGCACTAGATCTCTATAGATCTGGCTCAACCACAGCACTAGATTTCTATAGACCTGGCTCTACCACAGCACTAGATCTCTATAGACCTGGCTCTAGCGCAGCACTAGATATCTATAGACCCGGCTGTACTGCAGCACTAGATATCTATAGACCCGTCTGAACTGCAGCACTGGATATCTATAGACCCGGCTGAACTGCAGCACTAGATATCTATAGACCCAGCTCTACCGCACTACATCTCTATGGACTTTGTCTATCGCTGCACTAGATTTCTATAGACCTGGTTCTACCGCAGCACTAGATCTCTATAGACTTTGGTCTATTGCTGCATTCGATCTCTATAGACTTTCTATATTGCTGCACTAGATTTCTATAGACCTGGCTCTACCGCAGCACTAGATCTCTATAGACTTTGGTCTAGCTCAGCACTAGATATCTATAGACCCGGCTGTACTGCAGCACTGGATATCTATAGACCAGGCTGAACTGCAGCACTAGATATCTATAGACCCAGCTCTACCGCACTACATCTCTATGGACTTTGTCTATCGCTGCACTAGATTTCTATAGACCTGGCTCTACCGCAGCACTAGATCTCTATAGACTTTGGTTTATTGCTGCATTCGATCTCTATAGACTTTGTCTATTGCTGCACTAGATTTCTATAGACCTGGCTCTACCGCAGCACTAGATCTCTATAGACTTTGGTCTATCGCTGCATTCGATCTCTATAGACTTTGTCTATCGCTGCACTAGATTTCTATAGACCTGGCTCTACCGCAGCACTAGATATCTATAGACCCGGCTGTACTGCAGCACTAGATATCTATAGACCTGGCTCTACCGCACTACATCTCTATAGAATTTGGTCTATCGCTGCACTAGATTTTTATAGACCTGGCTCTACTGCAGCACTAGATATCTATAGATCGGTCTCTACTGTGGCTGTAGATGAGTATAGACTTGGCCCTACCACAGCTCTAGATTTCAATAGATCTGTCTCTACTGTGGCTGCAGATCGGTATGGACTTAGCTCTACAGAAGCACTAGTTCTCAATAGAACTTGTGCAAATGCATTCTAGATCTCCGATGACCTGGCTCTACTGCATCTGGGTCAATCGGTCAAATGCTACTGCCACTCTAGATTTCTATAGACCTGGATTTACAGCAGCTCTAGATCTCTGTGGACCTGGCTATAATGCAGTGCTAGATCTCTACATACTTGGTGATAATGCGGCTCTAAATCTCAATAGATCTGGCTTTACTGCTGCTCTAGGAATAGAGAGAGAGGATTGTGTAAATTATTCCAGTGATTTTCAGGTTGTAAGTATGAGTTCATGTAATGACTCATAGAATAAGCAGTGCCACACAAAGCTACACAAACCTTCTGACAACCAGTGATCTGATGTTGTTCATATTCTCCTGTCAGATCTATTTAAATATTTCTCTCCCACCATTATTTATACCATCCTCATCTCATGAATACCCCATGGCTTCACTAATAGGCCTAATCTCTGGAAACCCGACGAGCAATAATGACTTAATGTAATTACTTTATGTATCTTTCTAATAGCAAGCCATTTGTATTACTGTACAAATACATTTGTTTGCCATGTTCATCATACAATATCATTCTAGTGGTAGGTCTATTAATTTCAAGATTTGAGCTATTGTTCTTCAAGGCAGTGTTATTGATTGATAATTCCTGATGAGTGAGTTCAGATCTAGATAGATAGAGCTCAACCTAAAGACGAAGGATGTACCCATATTTCTCTCCGCTAAAGAATTATAACTGACATGAGAAAATCTTTCAAGAAGTTGTGACTTAATATGAGGTTTGGTTTGGAGTTGTGTGTTCTGTGCTGTGTGTTCTGTGCTGTGTGTTCAGTGCAGTGTGTTCAGTGCAGTGTGTTCTGTGATGTGTGTTCTGTGATGTGTTTTCTGTGCTGTGTGTTCTGTGCTGTGTGTTCTGTGCTGTGTGTTCAGTGCTGTGTGTTCTGTGATGTGTGTTCTGTGCTGTGTGTTCTGAACTTGGCACTTGTTCTACGAATCCAAAGTCAAGGCCGAATCTTTTGGGTGTCCGTTTTATCTTGTTTCAAAGTGTTTTGATTCAGTTTTGCTCCGTTTTCGAGGTAAGGGTGTAACGATTGCAGTAACTACAATGATTAAAGACCCTGTTCTGGCTTGGTTTTATACAATATAATATTGCGCTCAACATTGCAGTTTCAAACTATTGGTGGAATAATACAAATAGAAAATATAAATTAAAAATTACTTTGGCAACTGAACTGGTGATGTCAAGGAGATTGTCTTGCGCCTTCACCTTACTGTCGATCTTTGGCCAATGTCCGTGTTACATTTTTAAATTTCACAATAAATCGACCTGCTAACAAAACCCAAATATCACTACATAAGTGACATTTAAATAAACAAAGTAAGAACATAATTCTTTCATTTATAATTTCAAATATGTAAATACCAAACATTCTGAAATAGTTAGGTTAATAACTTTGCCGGTGGCGCAGTGGTTAGAGTGTACCGATTATTGACCGAGGGTTTATGGTTTGATTCCTTCTGTCTGCTACAACTTAACGTAAAATTTACTTTTTTACGCTTCTGCATTTTTCCAATTGTCCCCAATTTTTGGAGTAACCCAAATTGCTGCTTGCAGCTATGTGTATTATTATTATGTTGTACACTAAAAAGTGGCTGAGAAAATAACACATTATGAAATCTATAGAATGCGTTTTACATAATATCTTAACCTTCATTTTCAATCATCTCCCTACTACACAATAGGCAGGACAAGGAGGAGCTGTTAAAGTAACAATGTTTGAAACATTCATGTAAAATCACCTGATATGAAAATAAGCAATCAAATGTGTGTGTGTAATTAGTGGATACTCTAATAGGTTAGTCTTAGGGAATTGCATTGTGCTCAGGGTTTCTTTGTTTCATTGCTTGAGCTAGTAAAGAATGCACCCATCCCCCACCTAAAGACCGTATTGCGAATCAATAGATTTGGTCTCAAGTCAAATCGCTACCATGTCTGGCAGAGCTCACAAGTTTGGTTCCTTAAACATTGACTTTACATATCCTTTTTGCAAACGCATAACAATATTGTCCGCTAACCGCTGACCAGCCCGCCTACTTTCATCTTTCCATAAATTGGGTTGTGCGTTCAACATATATTTCGTTTGTGGCTACCCAGACCTTAATGCCAAATGTGTCCGGTTTATCGGCCATTTATTGTGTAACGCAACACCGCGCCTTGTTGGGGAAAAGTTGTTAATTTACAGTTATCTTACTGCACTGGAAACAAACTTAAAAACAGGGAACAAAAGTCGCACCAAGCATAATATAACCTATTTGGCAAATGAACTGGCAATGTCAAGGAGCTTGTCTCGCGAATCAATAGATTTGGTATCATGTCAAGTCGCTAACACTTCTGGCAGAGCTCACAAGTTTTGTTCCCTGAACATTGAACGCTGCTGATTTTACATCTCCTTTTCAGACACATAACAATATTGTCCGCTACTTTCATCTCTCCATAAATTGCGTTGTGCATTCAAAATGTATTTTGTTGGTGGCTATTCAGAATTTAATGCCAAATGTGTCCAGTTTATTGGCCATATATTGTGGTAAGCGACACCGTGCCTTGTTCATCTACTACAGTTATGTTCTCACTGCCCTGTGTTTCACAAACTTATCAAATACCTCCGATATCATCACAAATGTGGTTAGAGTGTACTGATTGTAAACGGAGGGTTCATGGTTCAACTCCCTTTGTCTGCTGCAGCTTAAAATTTGCTTATGCGTGCGGTACACATGTCTGTGTACACATGTATGCGTGCGGTACACATGTCTGTGTACACATGTATGCGTGCAGTACACATGTCTGTCAATTTTCAAATTGTCCCCAATTTCTTGGTGTAACCCAAATTGCTGCTTGCAGCTATATGTATTAATATTATTGAACAGTACACTTTATTTTACTTGAAAGTCAAATAAAATAAACAGTTGTTTTCTACATACATACAACTACTAGACTACTTCAATATGTATAGCACTGAATCATAACACAAATAGGACGTTCCGGACCTTTGCTTGAAGTAATTTGGTCTAGCTGGACCTTTCTATATTTTAATTGAATACCCCTGATCTATATATTTATACGCTATAATTTTTTTTTTT
>JACXGK010012766.1:0-13866 GCA_016801125.1 Novumbra hubbsi | reverse complement strand
GGAGAGGCAGGGACACAATGTGTGTGAAGGGAGACAGGGACACAATGTGTGTGAAGGGAGAGACTGGGACACAATGTGTGTGAATAGAGAGGCAGGGACACAATGTGTGTGAAGGGAGACAGGGACACAGTGTGTGTAAAAAGTGAGACAGGGACACAATGTGTGTGAAGCGAGACAGGGACACAATGTGTGTGAAGGGAGAGACAGGGACACAGTGTGGGTAAAAATAAGGACAAAGCGTGAAAACGGAAGAATGAGAGAATGAGAGGGTCTGGAAACATGATTAGTATTTCTGTAACTCCTCTTGAGTAGAGCATTGAAAATGTGTTTAATAAATTTTTTGGATGACAGACAAAGCAATTAAGAGCAATCATGCTGAGAGAGAAAGAGAGAGTGAGAGAGAGAGAGGAGCTGATGAAGGGAGCAGGAAAGACGTTACAGAATAATTATACAGAACACATTTGTTTCAGCTCTCTCTCTTTTTCCTCTGGACCTGACATTCTATAAAATTGACATTCCACCGGTGTTTCAGGCAAATTTTAGTTCCTGGTTTACTATCTTAAATCTATGGAAATGAGAGCAAAACGTAAGATCTTGATTCCATGATGATTCCATGATGACATCACAGAAAACATAGTGCCACCCAATTAGACAGATCTGAATACCTAATAACCGCTCCATACAGAGAGAAGACGAATAGCGCAAGTCAAGTAAGCAAAGTGAACTTCAATGTACTTTACTACACACGGGGGCCTGTTTTCTGACCACTGCGATTGATAGAAAACTCAAAAGGAATGTGGCTCAGCAATCACAGCCTGGCCACAGAGACAGGTCATCACATGTTAACTGGTCACCCAGAGAGAACAGTTTGTGCCAACTCTACTGCCAGGGATCGGTGAAGCCACAGCAGCATTTCTTATTACTCAAATGCCTCTAACAAAATCATCAGTCAATACAATGATTTTGAAACCATGAAAGCTAAAGAAAAAATTAATGTATGAAAAAAACCACGGCCAAACAAGTAACCTCTTGCCACAATCTCAGGGAAAGCCAATTATTCAATTTGTTCAGTTTTTAATATATTGCCTACAGGTTTTCCTGTCATTTTAAAACTCATTTAGAGTTTAACTTTTTTAGTATGTCATTTTACTACTATTCTTATTACCATTATTGCTGTTGCAGCTGTACATGGAAATTGTTTCACATCTTTGTTATTGCCTGTCTGCCATCAGTAGGACTACTGTTATGTATTCATGTATTCATGCACATCTCCTCACAGTAATGTTATCTATTCATGTATTTATGCACATCTCCTCACAGTACTGTTATGTATTCATGTATGCATGCACATCTCCTCACAGTACTGTTATGCATTCATGTATGCATGCACATCTCCTCACAGTACTGTTATGCATTCATGTACTCACGCACATCTCCTCAAAGTATTGTTTGGAAAATAAATTTGATGTCTAACTGAGAATTCTACTCAATGTATCCTGAATGCTTGGTATAGATCTGATATAAAGTGTATAATTAACGCTAAAAAACATTACACAATCCATTGTCCGTTCTTTCTTATCACTGTTATGTCATCAAATTGATTTCAGAAGCAGTATAATGTTAACTAGCTAGCTAGTTCTGAGTGAATTTGCTAGATAATTACATTTGATAATATGACGTAGGCATTGTTGCTTTTAAGTAAATATTGTTGTCATATTTTCAAGCCCCTACTGTGTAATTTTGCAAAGTCTGTAAATATCCCCTGTTGAAAGTCACAAACCCTGGTCAACAATTCCACTGGCGTCTAAAAGAATGTCTGTGAGAATCAGGACCAGCTCCAAGCAGCAACATAAGGGATCGCTTAATGCACCAGTCCGCAAGGCAATGACATGATCAACGATGGAGGTGCATCCATGAATACTTTGACTGAAAGTGAGCAACCTAACTTTCCATTTC
Organism: Novumbra hubbsi; assembly: GCA_016801125.1. Taxonomy (NCBI): domain Eukaryota; kingdom Metazoa; phylum Chordata; class Actinopteri; order Esociformes; family Umbridae; genus Novumbra; species Novumbra hubbsi. Next base: position 11,910 of record JACXGK010012766.1, on the reverse strand, counting down.
AATAAAGTCTATTAAAATGAATTCGGAGCAAACAGAAGTGAAGAGATGAGACGTATGTTGAAGGGAAACAATTCAGGAGAAATATGGAAGATTAAGGGGAGAAGAGATATGGAGAAACTTTTGAAGAGGGACGGATGATGAATAGAAACTACTGAAAATAGCAATATTGAAGATAGAGAATGATTGAAGAGAGAGGAAAGGAGGGAGTAAAGAAAATGATGGATAAGAATTCTTTGTCAGGGAATCGCCTACTTCCTTAGTATGTACTTCTCCCTGTCTTGATGCTAATCCATATTTCAGGGATTTATAGTAACATCATCTGAAAATAATCCTACAGCAAATTAATTGACATCGATGGGCCAAAAAAACACACATTTGTTTTTCCATTATTTGGAATTGTTTGGGTTATTTGGCTGTCCATGTTGGTTACCCTCTTTTTTGGATGCATGTAAAACCCCTTTGGGTTCCTGTTTGAACATTTTGGTTCCAGATAGAATCTCTTGGGGTTCCATGTAGAACCTGTCTGACTTGGAAACTAACATAGTTACACATCAAATCAGAAATGGTTGGCCTAGTGCAAAGGTTTCATACTATCGGTGGCGAAACAACGCTTATTGAGCTCTCTTTGCGCACACACTGCAAAAGAAAAAACACCAGGTTGTCTGTCATCTCAGCAGGTAATAGCTCTTAACATCAGGAGAAAAAGAGAGACATACCGGAACGTACAGAAAAGAGAGATGGAAAGAAGACAAAGCCTCTCAAGCTTCATCTACTGAAAACTGACACGACAGGGAGATGGAGATGAAACAATGACAGCAACAGAACAGAGACAGTGAGGAGAAAAGAGAGTCAGAGAAGAGGCTAAAAGGAAGTGAAAAGGCAATAGCATACACGTGCTGGACTCCTGCAGAGCAAAGACCTCAATAAGAATGTGTATTCAGCTGCCGCTTCCTCTCCTTCACTGTGCAAATCTCCATGGATTCCTACCTCCCATTTCATCCCTGTACTCCTCCATCTACATCTCCTTCCATCTTGGTCACTCCCTCACTCCTCCATCTAAATCTCCCTCTACCTTGGTCTCTCCCTCACTCCTCCATCTACATCTCTCCCTCTCTATCCCTCTCTTTCCATCTCTCTCCCTCTCTATTTCTCTCCCTTTCTATTTCTCTCCCTCTCCATCTCTCTCCCTCTCTATCTCTCTCTATCTCTCTCCCTCTCTGGCAAAATCATCATTAAGTCAGACTGCTGAAATCAGGAGCTCAGGGATCCAGGTGAGGGAAAGATAAGGAAAGACAAAGCAAATAAAGTGAGAGAGAGGACAGGAAGGTGGACACATTACAAGGAGAAACATCCTGCAGTAGAAAGAGACTAGCCTTCAGTCAGGGACAAAACAAGAGAAAGAAAAAAGGAAAGGAGAGCAGTAACACAACAATAATTATCAGTCTAACATCTATCAATCATCTATCTCCTTTCAGTCTATGGTCTATCAGTCAATCTTACTTCAGTCTATGGTCTATCATCTATCAGTCGATCTTCTTTCAGTCTATGGTCTATCAGTCAATCTTTCTTCAGTCTATGGTCTATCAGTCAATCTTCCTTCAGTCTATGGTCTATCATCTATCAGTCGATCTTTTTTCAGTCTATCGTCTATCAGTCAATCTTCCTTCAGTCTATGGTTTATCAGTCAATCTTCTTTCAGTCTATGGTCTATCAGTGTACTGTCTATTACCCAGTAACCTGTCTCTTTCTTTTTCTCCCCACCATCTATCTATTTCTCACTGTCTCTTTAATTGTCTCCCACACCAACTTTCTGGCTGAATAAAAGGGTCTGACAAATGACTGAAAGGTCAAATGGAAATGCAGGAAAGTCAGTGAAGAAAAATGCAACACCACGTCACCTACTGTTAGTAAACCAGCACTCTGAGGGGACAACACACACACACCCCAAAACACACACCCTAACACAAGTGTGCTTTGTATGGCCTACAAAATATAGACGTCCCTGGCCAAAGGGGTGGAGACATCACCAAGGATGGTGGTCCCTGGCCAAAGGGGTGAACACATAACCAAAAGTGAAGGTCCCTGACCAATGTGTTGGAGGTCCCTGGCCAAAGGGGTGAACACATAACCAAAAGTGAAGGTCCCTGACCAATGTGTTGGAGGTTCCTGGCCAAAGGGGAGGACACATAACCAAAAGTGAAGGTCCCTGACCAATGTGTTGGAGGTTCCTTGCCAAAGGGGAGGACATAGCAAAGGGTGGAGGTCCCTGACCAGAGGGGTGGAAGCATCACCATGTGTGCTACAGTCACAGGGTTGTCCATCGCCCTGTCACACATGGCCCTTACAACACAGCACTCTTTCTGGTGTTCCTTGTTGCATTGTAAGAGCATTTTTTTTACCATCCTCAACCCCCAGAGTAATGTTTTGTGGTGTAGAGACGTGAGTAATGGTTGTGAGAGAGAGAAACGAGAGAGACAGAACGAGAATGAGAGCGAAAATATCCTAATAGAATTCCCAAACACTGTTTAAGTGTGTTCAAACTCTCTGCTATCCCCACCTCACAGAGCCTCATCTCAGAGTGGCTTCAAAGCTCCCATACGACCCATCACCCAAACACAAACACACGCAGGCATACATACAATCCATTATACACACACATACACACTTCACACCTACACTCACTCACACATTCATACATCATTATACACTCAAAGACAACCCAATGCATACATACTACCTATTGTACACACACCACATGACCAATGCGCACAAAGACCATCCATTCCACACACAAAATATAATTTACAAGCTCACACACACACAGTACCTTCAAAGCATTCCCCAACTCAACTATTCCCCAACAAATTCAAAAATTTATAATTTAAACCCACAATTTAAACCCACATGTATTCATACACATACACATGTGTCAAGTTCCTAACTAGTAAGTAGTCCATAATTTTTCAGAAATCTGTGTGGTTTCAGTGTTCTCCCTGTCTCCAAACCCCATTCATCTCTCACTGCTCTTCTTCCCATTAAGTGCAGTTAACATCTCCAAGACCATTTAATATGAACTGAGATGAAGTTCAAAACTGTCCTGTGCTCTGACAAAACAACATTTTTTATTATTTTGGGGAATCATGGACACATCCTCAAGACTTAAGAGGAAAGGGTGCATCTGGCGTCTTATCAGTGCACAGTGCAAAAGCCAGCATCTGTGATGGTATGGGGGTGCATTAGTGCACATAGCTTGGGTGACTTTCATTGGTTGACTCAAATTTGCGTCAAAATCAGCGACTTTTACATTTCTATTCATATCCCCAGATTGCTTAAAGATATAAGCCTACGTTTTTTTCACATTGTAGAAGACAGTCTTCCGAAAAGAATGACATGTCATATGTATATTTGTAAAGGAGAAGCCTTCCAAATCTCGACCACAAAAAAAAAGTTGCACCTGTTACATTTCGATTTATACCGGAAATGTTAAAGATAGAAGCCTACGGTTCTTTAAATGTTGTAGGGGAGAGTCTGATGCATGAATGACATGTCGTTTATGTATTTCTGCAAAGTAGAAGCCTTCCATATCTTGACTGAAATCTCTTAGAGGCAATTTTGCGTCGAAAAGCGCACCTGTTACATTTATATTTATATCTTCAAAGTTATAAGATATAGAAGCCTACGTTGTTTTTCACGATGTAGGGGACAGTCAGCTGCAAAAAATGACATGTCATTTGTGTATTTCTGTAAAGCAGAAACCTTCCAAATCTCGACCACAAAAACACAGTTTTTCATGATGGCAGAGAAAAAAATACACATTTTCTCAGGGGTTAATCTGATCTGATCAGAATTTAATCAAATTTTAGATTTTTGGATTAAATGATCCATCACACTGAAGGGATCTAAAATTGTCAATTTTGGTTGATATTGTACCATTTTCAGAAGTCATAATGTAGATTACAACCCCTGGGGATGCCCATATGTGACATAATCAGCCTTACCTATTGGAGAATACTTTGAGCTTCTCAATAAAAGCAACTACATGTCAACATATGTTTTTTGTATTCTCTTCACACATTGTTACTAATAAACTTATTACGTCTTCTCAAACAATGTTAACTATTTATCCTTCTTCAAGTTATGGGTTTTCAGAGTCCAAAATGTAAAGGACATCATTCTAAAACAAAGAATGACCTCCTAAGAGGTCAAAAGGTCAAGGTTTTGCCAGGCGGATTTTGGGGTCCCAAATGACCCAAAGACCTAGGAGGGCTGAACAATGTATAAAGGTTTTGGAGCAACATATGCTGCCATACAGACAACAAATTCTTCAGGGAAGACCTTGCTTATTTCAGTAAGACAATGCCAAACCACAATCTGCACTTATTTCAACAGCTTAGCTATATAGTAAAAAAACAATGGCTGTCACCCATTGAAAACATTTGGCGCATCATGAAAGCAAAGGTACGACAAAGGAGACCTTGAACTGTTGAGCAGCTGAAATCCTATATCAAGCAAGAATGGGAAAACAATTCACTTTCAAAACTAAAGCAATTGGTCTCCTCTGTTCTCGTATGCTTACAGAGTATTGTTAAAAGAAGAGGTAGTACAACACAGTGGTAAACATGCCCCCGTCCCAACTTTAGTTGCAGGCATCAAATTCAAATCGGCATGTATCTTTCCAAAAACCATAAACTATTGTACCATTTTCAGTTAAATACTGTTATAAAGGATTTGCACGTTATTGTTCTATTTGCATTTTTAAGCAGCCAAACTTTTAGAAATAGGGTAGTGAAAACATAAATAATTTCTTAAAATAATTGACATATACCCATTTCATCAGAACAGATCTACAGTACCATATGTTTACATGAGATTACAGCGGAATCAACGACGACCTACCCTGAGAGGGACAGAGACCAAGACCAGCAACTTCAACATTAATTAGAATGCAAAATTGTTAACCTAATTAGCATCTCAAAGTGTACGTGAAGGTGCATGTTGTGTACGTGTGTTCGTCAGACCTCACCAGCGATGCCAATGCTTCTAATTCACTTTAAATTGGCACACACAGGCATGTCCTTCAGTACAACACCGTTTAGTTAGATTCAATTACCAAAGACACAATATGACAATCTGTCCTTCTCCTTTACTACTCAGTCCCCTAGTTTAACAGGCATTGATTGGCTCATCCCCTCCCGCCTCCTGGCACACTAATGGTCGATAGAGACTAGAATGTTCCTTAGACAGGCCTAATTAATGCTAAATGGCTGAATAGAGGGATTATTGTAAAAGAGTTTAGAGAGAAGTAAGGGAGGAGAGAGGAGGTTGAAGAGATGAATGACAGCATATTGTCTACTTCTATAGGACAGTGCCAAAGAATGTTTGAAAGGTACAGACTGATGAAACACTATTTGTTTAGCGTAGTACTATATTGCAGAGTGCTAATACGGTTATAGCACAGTAGGCTAATGCAGTGGTGCTCAACCCTGGTCCTCGGGCCCCCCGGCCCTGCATGTTTTAGATGATACCCTCTTCCGACACACCTGATTCACATGAATGGGTCGGTATCAAGATCAGCAGAGGGCTGATAACGACCCATTCATTTGAATCAGGTGTGTTGGACGAGGGTTATAGTAGACTTATGTATCTGCATACAATGCCAGTGGAAGGGCTACAGTAGGATAATGCATCAGCATGCAGTGTCACTGGAAGGACTTCAGTAGGGGACAAAGCCATTTACAGCCCTGAAGGTTTTACAGGTCAGAGCTCACAGTATTGATCTTTTCGTATGGTGTATAAATGCTTTATAGGGGATGTGCTACATTGAGGGGATAAGGCGGTTGAATGGTGAAAGGTTATCTCATTGCGGAGGAGGGGCCTGTTTTGGAAAACAGCCCCCTACTGATAAAATTGGGTCTTCCGGTTTTTCAGGCATTTGGGAAGATGTGATTTTTTCCACTTCTCTTCATTTTTCTCTGCATCATCCTCATCTATGTGTATCTGTGAGGACCCAAAGTCCCCAAAACCAGTAAAGCGGTCTACCCACAATTATAGAAAAGTGAGTGTGGAATAAGGAACATGAAAACATAAAAAACCCAAGTATAATGTTTCAGCAATAAGCCCAAAGTTATATGCCCTGGATGTGAGACGTATTGGTAACCCAAAGATTTAGCCAACTTCTGAAATTCCTCTGGATCCATGCTCCTCATTGTGTGAGTACAAAAAACACATTAGTTATTTCATGGCAAGTACATTGCAGACTCAATTGATTTACATTTCTTAATTATTGGCCTAATCATGGAGATCAACTTATATATCCATGTCCTAACTTCTGAAGTTCCACAAGCTTGTGTATCATTTCATTTGGGTGTCCTCTATCTTTCTGCTTTTTGATAAATGACTGAGGGAGTTTGGCATGCGAATACAGACTTACAGAATACAGACGTATTGAACAAATAATCCCACTGATATCTTCAATCTCCCAGTTCTCTGACCTTCATCCATCCGTATCTCCTTCTATCCCAGAGAAATGCCCCCTTTCGTCCCTCTGCACTGGCCACCATATTCCCATTATAAATCTCCCAAATACCCTCTACAGTTTCTCACAAAATCAATGGCTAATTTGGAGCATCACTCCATAGACCTTGAGAGTGTGTGTGTATTTGTGAAGGGGTGTGTGAGTGTGTGTTCACTGATGTCTGTTTGTGCATCTCTACTTTATGTGCACCTTCCTATTTGACGGATACAAACGTGAGAAACGGTCCAGTAAGTCAAAGGCGATCTTAGTGTGACAGTCTAGTAAATGAGTTTACCTGGATGGATGTCTAGGTGTAGGTGTACGTACACATTTACTTAAATTGGCCTTTAAATAACACCAATAAACAAGGTATATGTTTGTGTCTGTCTGCAAAGAAGGGGTGGGGTGTGTTCATGCCTGTGTGAGTTGAGAAGCACCGGAAAAACCAGTACAGAAGAAACCACTCGTTGTTAAATAGCGTAGTGGTTATTAAAAATAGGTATTAGGATTTCTTCAGGATAGACAAAAACGTTTGCTGGCTACAAGCTTCAGTTGCAACATTATAGTAGTTGTTAATCTGTCATTGTTGTCCAATCAGAGAGCCCCATAAGAAGGTCTTGCGGTTGAAATAAATATTGCAAGCAGAAAAAACGCTTGGTACTATTTAGTTAATATTGAAGTGATAAACATCTACACGTGTTGTTATTCCATAATGCATCTGTATGATGACCAATACGTGAGCTTAAGGCTGAAAGCAGTGTTGGCAGCTGCGGATGTTTCCAGATAGGTTTGTATAGAAGAAATAGCATTTGTGTGCTTTTTTACGACTCTGCGGGTGATTGCATAGTATAACCTCAGTGATATATGGCAACCCTGGTTGTAACGTTGAATCTTGTCGGCTCATTTGCTAAGGATTTGAACCGTGGAAGAAAGCTAGCTTAGGTAAAAAAGTATAAGAATAGAACACAGGAGGAAAGAAAAGCAATACATTATAAATATAACGATATGTGCCCTTGAGTCTTTAGTAAAGTTGTTGAGCAGCAAGAGCATAACATGGATAGATCTGACATACAATGAAAGGAGCTTCATGTAAAGGGGGATATAAAGTTACTATCCAGGTCCAACAACAGCTAGCAGGGACGTTTTGTAACTGTAGGTAAGTCTTGTTGTAACCAAATAACCAGCGTCTGTTCATCATGGTACATGAAACATATTTTTGGGGATTATTAAATATGAACATTATCTCCCTATATCTTTTTGTTGAGAAATCACGTAGCATTAGTAAGATTTTAGCGGCTAAGGTTTGCAACCATGGGGGAGAAATTTAAGATCTGCTTCAAATCAAGCACCCTATCCATCGGTTGTAAACAACTCCAGTTTCCAGCCATCAAGTTCGCAATGTTCCTTTGACGATGTAGGTGAGAAGTACCTTTCGTTTTCGGCTTGCCTAGTTACTTTTTTTTTTTTCTTCTAAATATTGCTATTCAATTGTGATCTCTAAATCAAATTTTATTCATAATGCTTTAGATTTTAGAGCATTTGTAGAGATGCGGTCAACTCCACTGCATATTTGTTCCTGTGTTGTTGGTTATTGTCCTGTTGTGAGGTGAATTCCTCCCCCAGTGTCTGTTGTAAAGCAAACAAAAGGAGTTGCCATGTATACACTCAAATTCAACAGCTTCAAAATAGCCGCTAAATATCCTGAACATATACATTGATCTGGTTCTTAAAGCTTGAACGGTTATAGAGTCACTGTTTAACTTATTCCTGAGAGATTAGTTTTTTGTTTAGGCTGTTGATCAAAGAAATTTTTTATGGTTTATGGTTCATTTTAATGAACATTTAATCCCTTTGGCAGACTTATATCCAGCGTACTAGCCCCCTTGTATATTACAAAGACACCAACTTGTCTATGCAAGCACAATACTACAGTATATACTCTGAAATACAAAAGACCAGAAATGATATTTTCTTCTGAGGCATCATTATGCTCTGGCTGTTATCTGTGGACATATTGTTTGGGAAGGCTGCAAATCTGTCACAGACAAGTGGTTCTCAATGTTGTGGGATTGCGAGACGGTTTTGATCTGTCCTCATTAAACACAGATCAACTTGATTCTCCGGTAACCTTTATAGCGATTTATAGCGTTAACCTGATAATTGATGCACTGTAGCCTTTCAACATGTAAATATATTTTTGGGCTTTACTATAAGCTCGTCATCAAGTCTAGGGTTGCCTTACCTGCATTCTATTAGTGTAGCTGTTTGCTAGACCAAATGTGCTTAAAACGTGAGTTGTCAAATTTGTTACTGAAAATGCAATGACACATCCCACTGTATATTTGTATTCAGAACATGTGACAGAGGCATATAAGTATGTTTATATGCATAACCTCACTATGCACTGTTATTTTCCCTTTTAAAAAGTATGTTTAGAGACAAATATGCAGATTAATACAACCCTGTTGGGATAATATGCATATTTTTGTATTCTCTACTGGCATGGCAATCGGTCATCAGATGGAAACCTAGCTTTTGTCTCATATAGCGTGTGTACATTCACATGCTGAAATCTATCCAGCCAATTAGAGCTTGTCAATTATCTTTTTTTTATGAATTTACTCACCTATATATATTGATGTGCGTATGCGTATGTGTGTGTGTGTGTGTGTGCGGATAAGCATCTCAGAGAGGTTGATCTCGGAGGGAGCTGTCAGTAACGGAAGCCCATGGGTTAGCCATCAGAGCAGAATCTCACAGGCAGCTCATTGATTTGCTATCAGATAGACAGACCTTACCTGGACATGACTGTAAATAATACATTGGGAGTGCGGGGGTCAGTACCGCGGTCATATTTATTGTATACTGTATACTAGACAAACCAGTCATACAGTCGGAGGCGGACTGACTAACCCTAACCTTAACCATCTGGAGGTTTGGGGCATTTCCCTGTGGGCTGGGGCCAGCCAGCAGACTTCCTTTTCTCTCTCCCAGTTTCTATCTCTCTGGCGCCCCATTGGTCCACACCAGCGCTACATACATGGACCCACCTTATATTTCCATATTGAAGTGAGAGGAGTGACAAACATTTTTTGCAGAATGGCTTTGGTCAATATCTAAGGAAAAGGTTGGTTTCTTTTGTATTTGCTCCATTCTTAACATACATTTGTTGTTAAAATGGAGAGGAAGCGGATGTTCGACGGCCTATTAAGAATGCTGCTGACAGTGCTTCTCCATCACACAGACAGACAGGCTTTTTCCTGTCATACCAAAGTCGAGTGGTCCTACAAAAATGATGGGAAAACGGCACACATGATATCATGCTTAACACGATGGCTTCCCATTCATTTTAGTGGTGATTGTCATAATGTTATTTTAAAATATAGCAAAATGTTCTCCTCCTGTTGGTAAATGTTTTGCTAGCTAACCAAATTATTGTGTACATTAAATAATGATAATTATAATTTTTTGTGAATGTATTTAAATTATAAATGTTCTTAAATATATTTATACAGTATCTCACAAAAACGAGTACACCCCTCATATTTTTGTAAATATTAGATTACATCTTTTCATTTGACAACATTGAAGACATGACACTTTGCTACAATGTAAAGTAGTGAGCGTACAGCTTGTATAATAGTGTAAATTTGCCGTTAAAATCAGTTAAAACTATATTAAACTGCTGAGAAAAGAGAGCAATGCAGACATTTGAATTGAATGCAGAAGGGTCCACTAGTAGTTGATCAGCCTACTTCCCAAGCTTATTATCTGAAATAGAGGCCACTTTGCTAAGTAACAAAAATTGTTGTTGTGTCGCATTTCCTTCCAAGCACAACTTCCAAGGAGAGCTCGTTCAAGCATTTCATTTGTGAGAGAGCAAACAAATGGCGGACTATAATAATAAAACTATATTTGTGATGTTAAACCATGTAATTGTTAACGTATTGTAAGTACTTTCCCAATTTTAAATAATTAACAACTACAAATTATACCAATATAATTTCATTATAATACCCTACCCACCGGGCCGTTCCACTTCAGATTCCCGGGCCAATTCTCTCCCCCAGTCCGCCCCTGCATACAGTATATTATTTATAGTGTGGCTCTGGCCCATAGACAAAGATGAGAAACCTGGACATCTCCATCAGACAGGTCCCGAGATGCCATGCACAGTGTTCATGTAAACAGGCTCATTATCTGAATGAAACGCTTTACAGTCAAGCAGCTATCTATCAGTTATGCTCTATGTTCTGTCACAGTACCACATCCTAGTATGTAGTTACAGTATCCACTGCCTTGTTGTCCTCCTATTCATACCTGTGCTGTTTGTATTAATATGGTGGTATCTGGTATCTGGTACAGCTCAATGCATAATTTGTCTGGACCCCCCTCGTTTACTCCACACCAGTGGCAAGGTCTTTTAACCCCACCGGAGCACACATAAACAGCACATTAACACACACCTATAGTCTAAAGCCTTCACGGACACACAACACCTTGGCTTTTATTTTGTAGCTCTGCCCCCCCACCTCTGCCGCAACCCCCCCGCCAACCGAAAAAACAGGTGAGAAGGTAAGTGAGATAAAGTTGTTGTGTAATTATTGAGCTTGAGATGTTCTACCTTTTTCTAATGAACTAGGCGGGTGTTATATTACATCTGCTGAAGTCCTAATGAAGAACAAACCTCCTCATCCAGAACAAACTACAACAACACACCAAATCCCACACTACCAGAGGCCTCCAACAGGAGACACAGACCATCTGCTGCCTTAGAGTGGCTCACTGGACACACACACAACTGCCTGCATGCACACACAGACACAACGTGTGTAGGTGGGCAGACAGTTTCAGACTAATTATTGTTGTGTACCATCTCCAGCCAAGCAGAAATAAACAGAACAAATGACATCAACAGTCGCTGGCCGAGCAGAAAGACTTCCAGGCGAACACATTGACTCAATAACTTCCACGACAGCCTTTCCTTTCATCCATCCTGTATTGTTTGTATAATGAACGTAAAAGCCCTCGTCCCCCTCTGATGTCCTTCTCTGAACTTGGCTGTTGTATCCATGACCTGTGAGGGCTGTTTAATTCCCATCCACACTCTCTGGAGGTGGGGGAAGGGAGGGGCCGTGGTGTGGTGAGGACAAGGGCAGAGTCACTTCATTAATCAATCGACAAACTTTGCAAATTCGCCTAATTAACGTCTGATTAAGGATGTTGGCATCTGGCCAACACTCATCTGACCCTAACCCCTGAACACACACACCTACATACACACATATTTACACATAAACTCATCTGACCCTAACCCCTGAACACACACACCTACATACACACATATTTACACATAAACTCATCTGACCCTAACCCCTGAACACACACACCTACAT
>JACXGK010012765.1:0-13867 GCA_016801125.1 Novumbra hubbsi | reverse complement strand
ATGGACAGTCAGTGGGTCCCCTCACCCTGGGACCCTACATGGACAGTCAGTGGGTCCCCTCACCCTGGGACCCTACATGGACAGTCAGTGGGTCCCCTCACCCTGGGAGCCTACATGGACAGTCAGTGGGTCCCCTCACCCTGGGACCCTACATGGACAGTCAGTGGGTCCCCTCACCCTGGGACCCTACATGGACAGTTAACGGGTCCCCTCACCCAAGGACCCTACATGGACATTTAGTGGGTCCCCTCACCCTGGGGGATACAATGAAGATGTGATCTGGAACCTTCCGGGTGTCCCAACTGATGACCTCATTGACCCCCTAGTGAAGGAGAGCGGTTGTCCTATGCAGAGACTGCTGCTAGTCACTTAGGGAACTTTGACTTATGAGGTGCACTGAATTTAGCACGGCTAATGCAAGTGAGGGCTTTGCCATTAACCTCGGGTGGGGAGAGGAGAGAGTTTGATGCATTCAGATTGGCAGAGGACAATATTTCACCATGACAGACATTACCAATGAATAATTAAGTGTTTAATATAATGATCTTGGGGACAGAGGGAGGAGAGACAGCAAGAGAGACAGCGAGAGCGAACAGAGGGATCGGAGAAAATGATAATTCCACAATTCATTGCTCTTTAACACTATCCGGCATTATCACCCAGCGTTGCGTTGGAGGAAACAGGGCTTTTGTTGAAACAAATAGGTTTTTGATGGCCCTGCCAGAGTAGTTACGGTTATTAGATTCCAGAACTCATTCATGATGGAAGTGGCCTCCTGCAGTGCGGAGATCATGAAATTTTAAGTGGGAAATCTACGGCAGAAATACTGTGGGACGGTGCCGTCTGGGTTATGCCGGAGGGACACGCGTGTTTTCACTGGGCATAATGCTAGACTAATGTCACTGGGAATAAATAGTTAACAAGGTGGGGATATTTGTGTTACATCAACCTGGTGTGCTGCAGGGAACCACAGAGGCTTTCTACAAGCTTCCAGAAGAAGATGAGACATGTTAAGCAATGAGCTAGTCGGAGAAACATTTTTCACAACAAAAAGAAGGGAAGAAGGCTAAAATTGAAGTAATTTGTCAACGTTTACAGCAGTTGTACGACACTTGCGCAAGAAAATAGTGTGGCAACTTGAATATGTTGAAGTTATTCATTAATTCAATCCACAATAAACTCAAAGGTAAAAGAAATTTACTACAAGAAACAAACATACTGTAATGGTGCACCAATAAAGAACATAAAAAAATATTTGTTTATGTGAAATATTTGTTTATGTGACTTATTGTTAATGTATTTCATTAACAATAAGTGTTGTTTCTTTGCACAGTATTGCAATTGTCTTTGCAAGGCTATTTCTGAGGAATGGAGGGAAGATCTAAAGTAATTGTTACATTTACTGTCAATGACATTCAAAGATGGTCCCGTTTGGGTCCCCAGTCATAACCAATTGAGAATCACAGCTTTTTTGTTTTATGTCGATGGATGTCTTTCAAACACGTCATTCATTGTGGGGTGTAAGATGGGGTCAAAGTCTTGCCCTACAAACCCTGGGGATCTTTCAATTCTGTTGGTATTAATGGTCATTACTTATCACCTAATGCAAGCTAGCTAGCTTCCTCCTGCTAGCACCTACAATGCAACCTATTAGGTTTTGTTACTTTGAAGTAAATACGGTCATGAGCAGGGCTTCAGTAGCATTACTATTAGGTCATGTAATCAATAAACACAACAGCTGATGTTCACTTTTAATTAGGCCTTCTGTTGCACGACAGAATGATGCAAACAAGCTAACGCCTGTGAGTGTTGCGGTTCTATCAAGTTGTTCTCTCTGTGCCTGTGCATAGAAAATACCTTGTACCAAATAATTAGTACTGTACTGAAATGTTTTTGTTTTGGAACTCCCCTATATAAAAAAATATCTAAACTAGTTGAATGATGTCATACCATAAAATGTTCTGATTTCTACCAGGTTTAGTCCCCAGATCAGGAAACGTCCACACTGGGTCACTTTGGCCCACTTCTGGCTCAATGGCTCCAGACCCAGCAAAGGGTTCAGAACTATATAAGAAAACTAATATAATGAATGCAACACATAAAACCACTGTAAAAACCTATGTTGCTATGGTGGAGTTTTATTGACTCAAATGAGGAAAATGTCAAAACATCTGTAAATCTTCTGACTGAATCACTCACAAACTTTTAAATCTGTGAAAAGCACTATTTTTCCCAGAGACGTCAAGCTGTCCTATGAAGACCGCCCTCTATCTTTGCCTACTCCTAGATGTGCCTGTATTAAGACCTGGCCATGCTGGGAACCAATGAAGAACAAGCTAAAAGACACAATCTGACACTAATCCACTGGAAACAATACTCCTGTCCTGTACAGGGTATCTGGACATCGGGGACGTCATCTGGACCACGGGGACGTCATCAGGACCTCTAAGGGGACATCATGACGTATGTCACAGTGCCTCACAGTGAACTGGACACAAACTCCACACCGACACTGTCTCATCCCACCTCAGAGAACGAACAATGAAGAGGACATTCAACAGCTTCCTCAAACTTCTCAACGACGTCCTCCAAAAGTAAGTCAAGGACCAGATTTACAAACGCCCGTGATTCTCCGTCCACCCCCAGCGTGTCCACGTGGAGAGGCCCTTCCACACGTTAGTGACCTATGGCATCATGTATGTGCTGCCTGTGGCCGGCCTGACAGGTCCCATGCATATTCATACACACATATGGCCAGAATGAGACCTGTCTGCCCCCTGTGGTGTCTGGACCGTGTCCAGTTGCATCAACGGCGTGTTCTAAACCGGGCCCAACCCTGAGGAGTTCTGTCTGTGTGTGTGTGTGTGTGTGTGAAGGCCTGCGTGGTTTTGGAGTGTGAGGTGAAAACAGAGAAAAGTGGAGTCCCAGAACAGCCCTCCACCTACTCTAGCTCCATCTGCTCCTTTCATTCGGCTCTCCATAAATTAGCAGTGCTGTACATCTGCTTTGGGGTACATTGTTTGTTTTTGCAGTTTTCTTCTGTTCGTGAAAAATGTAACACTGAGCTGCATTCTATTTATTTATTTTTATTTTTGTAACCCCCTCTCTCTAACAGGACAAGAGGCCAGCGCGTTCCCCCCCGCTAGGCTGGCAGAACAGTTACCTCCATGTGTACTAGTGAGGCGAGAGGGAGTGTAGATGAACCTTATGTAAAAAACTAAAACATCTGCTCGGCAGAATGGAAAGCACATGTGTATGGAAATGCCATTCAGCATCGTCATGACGCTCTATTTCCACTGCAGTAATACGCCACAGAGCAAAACATTGACAGAGCTAGGCTTGCTAATTGTGTTAGAGTGGTTTCTGGGATGTGGGTGTGGCCGTACGACACAGGGCCAATGAAAACGTCTTCTGCTCCTTATCTGCACATTGGGCAAATACATACCATAAGCAAAAACAAGCTACATCAGTCGTTTAGGGAGAATATAACACACATGTCCCCTACACACGTCCACCACACACGTCCCCCACACATGTCCACCATTCATGTCCACCACACATGTCCCCCACTCACGTCCACCACACATGTACCCCACACATGTCCACCATTCATGTCTTCCACTCATGTCCACCACACATGTCCACTAAACATGTCCACCCCACATGTCCACCACACATGTCCACCCCACATGTTCACCATTCATGTCCCTTACACTTGTCCACTACACATGTCCACCCCATATGTCCACCATTCATGTCCCTCACACATGTCCACTACACATGTCCACCCCACATGTTCACCCCACATGTCCCCCACTCACGTCCATCACACATGTCCCCCACACATGTCCACCATTCATGTCCCCCACACATGTCCACCACACATGTCCCCCACTCATGTCCACCACACATGTCCACCATTCATGTCCACCACACATGTCCCCCACACATATCCCCCACTCATGTCCACCACACATGTCCACCACACATGTCCACCACTCATGTCCCCCACTTATGTCCACCACACATGTCCACCCCTCATGTCCACCACTATGGTTTTCCCTTTTTAACATTATAACACTTGTTGTGAGCAGTGTGTTTACAACCCTTTTACATAATTCCTACAAGTCTCCATTAGTGCTCTTAAATGACATGGTGAGCTTTCTGTGCTCTTATTTCTATTCCATTAATATCAGAATGTCTTAATTAAAGGAGACCAGCTCAGCAAAACCCCCAAAACCTGTGAACATCCAGCCAATCCCAGCGGGACAAATGACCAGGCCTAGCCGTCGTGGTCACAGCGTTCCCCTCTACAAAACCCTGCGTTCCGCTGGGGCCAGAGTGTTTGTCTTTGACATCAGCGTACGGGGCTCGGGGCGTTCCTTCTGCCTTACTGGCCCAGGTAACCGCAGAGTCCTAGAACAGGTGTTGTGGGAGAACCAGACCATCCATCTCCCGTGCCCTGTCTCTGAAGCATTCAGGGTTAATTATCGTCAAACAATCCATTAAGGAGAGTGATGAAAACGCACGAGTTGTGGGGATGGTAACCTTGGTAACCTTGGCAGGAGCTGGCTAGGGCTGCTGGGAATGGGTTAGTGGGATCTCCCTGGATGGATCCAGTCATTGGGGCCGCAGTTTCATGGATCCAAAGTGGGTTTTCAAAGGGTCGAGGATCACCAGTGAACTACCAACATGTTATCTGAGAAATCACAAGTCAGTGGACCATTTTTTATTTGTTGTGTTTTGGCGTCAAACTTGTTTCAGTTTTGGATAAAAAGACACTAATTGAGACTGCAGACTAAAGCTAAATAATGACTTTGCTGATTTCGCTGGAACCACTTGAAAAACCTCATATACTCACCCTATAAGTACAGTCTATGTTTATCACCTAAAAACTACACAAGGAAATATGTTTAAGGAACTCCAAAACAGCCTGATGCAAAGCCAATCCCTAACATGAAATACCTCAAAAAGCCTTTTCTTTTACATGGGCATGTATTACTATTTTTTTCTTAAGCTGCTATTTCTCTCAAGGCGTAGTGTGATTGGTCAGGCGTTAGGGCCCCTCCCAGGGTGATACAACCTCTCTCCCCCCACTTTATTTTCGATGTGAAAGATGTCAAGTAGGCAGCACACCCACGTTGGACTGAGCAAAACAAATGCCTCGATGCGCCTGAGCGAGATATACCGGCCTTCAGTGTATCCAACTTGCTTTGCATTCATTCATAATGCATACATGGAAAATGCTATTAGGGTGTCCTGTAATACTGTTAACATATTTAATTGGCATTTGACTAGATGTGAGATCATACAGTAGATTGTATCCAGAGGAGTCTGCCACACCTGACCTATGAAAGGCTTAGCAGTGGGCTCAGACCTTCTCCATTCTTCCATGAATATTTAAGGCAACCAATTAAACCCTAGCTGACCTGTAGGGCGAGGCAGGAGGCTTCTGTCAAACGTCGCGCATGCGGGGACACACACACACACTCATACACAATCCAGTTCTGACAGACACGTTACACACACACCGAGGCACATACATCACACACACACGGGCCAAGTCTGTCAGTCGCTGACACGGGTCGTGTTTATGAGGGCATCAACAGACTGGGCTTGTGTTTTCTGTATGTAAACGTCTTTGGTGGGTCAAAGTCGATAGGAGTCAGTGTGCTCGTTCCATTGCCGTGGCGACACACAGCACAGATGATTCTGTGTTCGCGGTTTAGCTGTGAGCATTTATCTCGGCACAAAGCAATTAGCGGCCTAGCAGATGTTTACCCTATGGAGGACAACGCTACGGAGATATTATTCCTGCTGATTGAATACGTTGCGTGACACTGAAGTGGGGTGAGTGATGAAAAAAAGAAGAGATGTGTTTCTATCAAAAGGTGATGCCATCTTGTGACATGAGGTTTGTTCCTCCTGAATATATTTCACAGGTGGATGATGTCATAACTGTTAAAAGGGGGAGTTCTGGCTACTTAGCTAATGCAGACTATATAGAGATATGAAAATGTCTAACGTATGGGTTCAACTATCCACACTCAGCTGCCAAACACAGGTTGCTGTGATTCTGCTCAAAACATTGCATGCAGTTTTCATACAGCACTGAACCCTATTACCTGAAAACATCTGAAAATGGCCCTGAAAGTGTTCACCTCATCACCACAGTGAAGAACTAAACATGTCTAAGTTGTCAGCGACATCACACAACGTGAGGACGTCTCCTCTCCCTGCGAATCAGGCTCCAATTCAAGATCCCATTTATGGAAAATGTGTGCTCGGAGCTCTATGATTATGGAAATCACTCTTTCGCTGTTGTGTCGTATCTTAGTGGAACGCGTCACTGAGGCCCGTGCTCTGATATTTTTCAAATCACTATAATTTGGCTCAGAAGGCGATCTCCACATGCAATCTGCATCCTGTAGTAGCAGAACGCCCTCAGAGGGGAATAGGAGACACCTGTCTGTCGCTGGGGGCTCTCTGAAGCATAACAAGCAGAAGTCAGCCAGGCATGGCAGAGTGGGGGAGCCCCAACGTGGTCCCGAGAGAAGTTCATAAAGAGGCCATATTATACTTCCAGGCTTCTAATCATCATGCTGTTCCTGGGTGTCTCTGTCATTACTGACATCCAGGACAGTAATCACACCTTGAATGGGACGGCCTGGGACCAACGACAGCTTTCAGACCGATACTTTCTGGAAATATCCTGATATCACCCGGTATTAAGGACGGTCATTTTGCAGAAGAATTTCTGTCTGTTAGCGGTTTGACAATGTTTCAGTGGACATCAACCATCAGTCTGCTGATTCCCTCATCGTAGAAAAGACGGATCTCAGCACAGCTTTCTGTTCTTAAAACTAGAATTTGTCACAGAGTTCAATACATTTTGTAAACTTGTCGCTGCCAAAGTTTAAACAAAATGGGTTGTTTAGTTTCTAAGGAGTTGAAGTGTGAATTGGGATCTTGCACACTCATACTGAGCAGAGATGGTGTTCACTTTCAAATATGCAAATACATGCTACAATGCACCAACAGGATCACGCAAGTTTGTGGCCTTACAATCTCATCACAAAAAGTTCCATCACCAGTAGGAATGCTGAATAAACTTCATTCAAACCTGTTCATTCATTTATTCAAACCATTCAAATTTTAGAGCTAAGATACGCAATTGTTGAATTTTCATGGCGTGGATCTTTTCACGATTCACAAATTGTACTGATCATGGCCGTCGCAGGGAAGCCGGGCAAGAGTACAGATGAGATGCACCTGCTGTGACACAGAAATACAAACAGTTATTATGAAATATCTGTAGAAGTAAACCTCTATAAGAAAAATTATATTAGTGGTCTTCTCTGGGAAATACCACTACAGAAGATGATCAAATATTCACAATGCAAAAAAGCATGAAGTAAAAAAACAAAGAATTGTCTGACAGATCAGGAAGACTTTTCAGGATATTTCAGACATTGTCAACTGCAGAAGACTTTCCCCAAAACATACCAGAAAGAGTTTGCCGAGTACTTCTGTTAAAAGTGAAGGTGAACAGACATGATAAACACATTTTGAATTCATACTTTGAAAAAAACCATTTAGCTCTCCTTAACCCACAAGCTATTCACAGGGAGTTTACTCAACTCTCCAGGATTCTGGGGTGTATATGTTTTTGCACCCCCTTTTTTCCAACAACGGCAGAGCAAAACAAACATCAGATAAAGAACTTGCAACAAAAATTGGCGGGGAGTTCATTTAATTTGTTTTGTTTGTGTAACTGTTCACATGAGGAGTTTTACACATATGCACATTCATTGCACTATTCAAAGGCACTATTACACTTTTTGTTACACAATTTATCATTTTTTAAGACTTCTTTCTTATTGCAATTTCCACACTCTTTTAAATTTCCACACTCTTTTAAATTGCTTGTAGTTTCTATTGATATGTATGTATTCTGTTTTTTTGTACTTATACCACGGCAGAGACGCCTCGTTCCATGTCATAAGAATGTCACTGCTCAGAACAACACTGTTCTTTTGTGCATTTAACAATAACATACTTTGACTTGAAATAGAAACCAGAAATACAAAGAAGCCAGAACCATATGTTTGGTTGTTGTTACTTGTCCTTTTCTGTAGACAGACTGACAACCAGTAAAATAGATTGGAATTTCATTCTACACAATGTTCTAGCTTCCATTAGAATGTCAGAAACAAGATATTATCTCAAGTGACATGTTTCAGAATGATTATTTGTGGAGTAAACAAGGCAACAGTCAGATGTTTACAAATGCATCATTAATGCTTCATTCCTTCCCACTGAAATCACAATTTCATTTTAATAAATGGTTATCAAAATGTTATAATAAATATCATTATAATTTTTTCGTGAAGGCACTTGCCTATTTGATGTGACATAAAAACCTGAATATTAGTTAATATATTTAGAAACAGTCCCAGCCCATCACAGGTAACTAAATTAAAGCATAGATTTTTGATATTGAATGATAATGAAAAAAAGATTTCAATTTAAAATATAGTTAACATTTAATTAATGCAATTGCTGTCACGTTGATTTAAAAAGGGGCTACAAAAATGTTTGATTCTTAAAACACTTTGAGCTATGATATTTTATTAAACTTTAGTTGTATCAATCTGCAGTAGTTGAGTGTCCTAGTGGAGCCCTAGTACTACAGTGTTTAATCCAGCTTTTTCAAGGGACTATTGAATTCATTTCGATGAGCAGGTCAAGTTTATGCACATACTCCACGTGTATATTGCCATTTACAAGAGTAGGGGCTCATGGGTAATTGTCTTGCACATTACTTATCTTAAGCAGATGCTTTTAATGTTCCTCATGCAATGTTTTTCATGAATATGAGCACATCAAGTTTCATCATACTAAACCCTGAGAGGGAAAGCCGGTAAATGGGCAACGTACTTGAGATAATTCAGTAATTTCCCAATGCATCTCTTTCACACTTCATTTGAAGGAGGCCCACTGAAATACATAGTCTAGAAAACATTATTAAGATCTGACATGAACGGGGGCGGAGAGCCAGACAGGGATAGCCACCCAGATGGATGCGTGGAAATCTGGGTCCAATTACTCTCAACTAACTTCATATTCCAGTCGGATTCTGATTAGCGAATGGGGCAATTCAGAGAGCAGCAGGAGGCTGGAGAGCACTTGTTCCCCCTCGTAAGTGCAACCTGGCTACATCTGAGTAATGTGAACCTTTGATCAGAATCCTTATTACCAATAAAAGCCCCTACCATCCAATGTTGCCCCCCCCCCCAACCCTTCTATCTATATTAGACATGATGGCCTCTTAAGGGACAAAAAAACCCTTCAATAATCATAGAGAACTTGAATGATAGCGTATTTTAGCTATTCATATTTCACTCTGCTGTCTGTCACTAACCCCGGTTGGAGGACTGCTCAGCTGGGCTCGGCCCGTCCTGTTTGAGGCTACCCCCCTCTTGTGGACACTCTCCAAACCAGACAGACTGTCCGGCTTGACCACTGGTCCGACAGGCACTTTGTAAATAATAAAGAAATGAAGTCTTGGTGTTTCTATTACGTTAGCCATTACAACTCACAGACCTCTTTGCAGATTCTTCTCTTCCTTAACACACCTCCCTCTCTGTCTGTCTCTATAGAATGTAGATCACCAAGGAACACCAAGTCTCCTCACCATTAACATATAGAGTTCTTATTTAAATCCACTTCTGTTCCCATCCATTTAGAAGAGTGATGCAGGTGGGCTGTAGACATGGCGTGGCTGCAAGCCTGATTGAGCTTCAATTTGATCATTTGATCTGATTGTGGGGTAAACAGTGGGCTGATGGATCAGTTCTCATTACAATAGGAAAGTGAGGGTTTAATTTCCTGTTCATGTTCCATCTTTGTTAACGTCAAGGACAGCAGGTCGTCAATTGCATTAAGGGCCTTACGCTCCCTGGCTAGGCATTGGGTTGACATGAACAAGGCCTTTGGCTCACTCGGCTAACAGGATTAGGCTTGGAACAAATCTGCAGCTGACTTCGGTTTTAGGGAGCATTAATACAGTAAAGGGGCCAGGCCATTCTAGACTGTAGAGGACATAGTGGATATAGAATACATATGAATACCTTAAAGGGGCCAGGCCATTCTAGACTGTAGATGACATAGTGGATATAGAATACATATGAATACCTTAAAGGGACCAGGCCATTCTAGACTGTAGATGACATAGTGGATATAGAATACATATGAATACCTTAAAGGGGCCAGGCCATTCTAGACTGTAGATGACATAGTGGATATAGACGGCGCCTCTAAACAGCTTGGTTGGTCAGCACCCATCCATCCCTCAGCAGAACCCTGACAGTATGTCCCCCACCACGCCCCCCAGTACGTCCCCCACCAAGTCCTCCAGCGTCCCCCACCACGTCCCCCAGTGCGTGCCTCACTACGTCCCCCAGTACGTCCCCCACCACGTCCGCCGTACCGGAAGGAGGCGGGGCAGCGTAGAGTTACACCCCATCGGATGATCACTGCCTTGTTAAATATATATTGATTGATCCTATAGATACTATAAATATATATTGATTGATCCTATAGATACTATAAATATATATTGATTGCTGCAGCTCAGGAGCTAAATGTAAGCAATTCCCCAGGGGCCGCCAACATGTGTGTAAGGTGTCGAGTTAGAGGGTCTACTCTAACTGAAAGCTACATGTGTTTGGCGTAGTTACGATATATATGGACGGTTGATCTCCCCACCCCCCCACGTGGATGATTTGTCAGCCCCAGGACGTCGTGGTGCCTCATCCCTACTAGGCCGACGGGGTCCTCAGAACGTCCTAAGGGGTGGGTTTGTTTGTCAAGTTTTCAACGCGGTTATTCTTCCCGCAGGCGACTCTCCTCACGAATGTGCATATGTGTTTGCCCTCGACATTATCATCAGCAGATTGGCTTTGGCCCCCGAGGGGAGGTTGAAATACTGCTGACTATTCCAGACCAAGGGGCCTGTTCCCGAGTCAGAATGAATAGAGGAGGAGACGGTAAGGAGAATAGAAGAGGAAGAATAGAAGAGGGAGAGCAGAAGAGGGAGAATAGAAGAGGGGGAATAGAAGAGGGAGAGCAGAAGAGGGAGAATAGAAGAGGGAAAATAGAAGAGGGGGAATAGAAGAGGGAGAATAGGAGAGGGAGAATAGGAGAGGGAGAATAGAAGAGGGAGAATAGAAGAGGGGGAATAGAAGAGGGTGAAAAGAAGAGGGAGAATAGAAGAGGGATAATAGAAGAGGGGGAATAGAAGAGGGAAGAGCTGTCCCTTCAGGGAAGGCAGTAATTAAACAGTGATTAAATTAAGGGGCGACGTGGGCAAAGTGCTGACTGATTGGGGGGCAGACTGCCTCGGCTCCACCCTTTGTACGCTGAGGGGCAAAGAAACCCAGACAGAGCCTAACTCGCCCACCACTACCAGAACATTCTGGTCCAAAGACCTTCAATCGCTCTTACATTCATATCTACTACAAATGTTTTCCAAAACTGTGTGGTCACATGCATCCGGCACGTCTGATCCGGCACGTCTGATCCGGCACGTCTGATCCGGCAGACGCCCCTGTGATGAAGGGAACCGGCATTCTGCCTCCAAAGCTAGCAGTGTAACACTGATGAGGGTCCTTTGGAATGAAGTTACAGAGCAGCTACACAAAACAATCCCTTCACAGACATTGTCCAGAGAACACAATCAGTGCTTACTTTAGATAAACCTACAAGGTACAAGCCTCCGCCAGTGGTAGTGGATTGCAGAGCACTTACTCCTCATCCAACACAACACCCTGTCCTTCCTCGCTCCACAGTCTGGAGAAGGTCAGCTTCAGAAACCTGGGATAAACGCTCTATCCAAGGGGAAAATGCTATAAATTACATTGTCTACTGCTTAAACTCAAAGCAAATAGATGGACAGGAGCTGGAGAAAAACCACCAATAAAAACTGCTTAACAAGACAATCAGAAAAATCGAGACACTGAAATTGCCTTTGGGTAGGAGAACTAGGATTCTCCACACGTCCTCTGCACTCTCTTACCAAGCAGCCGTAGGACCTCAGGCGGTATAGATTTTTATAATGCTGGTCTGGTGCTTATGAAACCGCGTACTGAAGGTCCTTAAACAATCCTTTAAGTCATCTGATGGTAAAAAAGTTCCTGTTAGCATGTTATAAAAATTCAAATAGCCCTGTATGGAGATGGATTACGGTGCAGGCTGAGGACAGCTTAGAGATGACAGCTATTGATTAAGTGCAAAGTGACAGTCACTCAGCCAATGACAGTCACAAGTAGGAAAGGCCGACCAATCCACCCCCTGAACCATTCAGTAACTCTTCCAATGACAGTCACACGTAGGAAAGGCCGACCAATCCACCCACTGAACCATTCAGTAACTCAGATGACAAAGGAGGGTCTAGCACAGGGGTGGGCAAACTACGGCCCGAGGGCCTAATGCGGCCCGCCAGGCTGTTCCATCCGGTCCGCGGAAAGTAATAAAAATGTTTTGAGGGAAATTAATAAACAACCTCACCAGTCCATTCTTCTACATTCTTATACACCTGAGTCAGAGTTTAAACTATATACACATTATTAGGGATATATTGTACATATGTACTGTATAACTGTTGGCATTTTCTGGCTTGCAAATCATTTAGGATTAACAAATTACAAAACCAACGTGGCCCTCCATTTCATTTCAAAATCCATGATGTGGCCCCCGAGCAAAAAAGTTTGCCCTCCCCTGGTCTGGCATGACTGTTGGAGAACCTTATCAACCGATGCCAATGAATGTTGTTTGATTTGCAATGTTATGAACATTTAAAGCATAACTGCAATTATGTTAAAGTCGTACAACATAGTCTAGACTTAGTGCAGGCTAATTGTTAGCGTTTTATTGACTTAATCGTTTCATAAGCACTCGTCTAGCTGCACAGTCAAAAGTATTCACACAACATAACAGATCCTGAGTGCATTGTTTTAACAGCAGCCCAGCGGGGAACTTGGTATTTGTCTGCTCCCAACGCTAGCATCGGGGGATGAGAGAGAAGGTCCTCAAAGAGACCATGTGAATCTGATTCTCCGGTTACACACAGCGGGATACCGAGAGGAGAGAGTCTGAAAGCCGTTGTCACAGTTTGTGATGATGCCACGCCATGCAAAGGACGACTTCTGCCGCAATAACGACAACACTGTCCGCTTGACCTCACACATCAGCCCTGACATTTACCACAGTCCTCCTCCCTCTCTGTCTCCCAGGCTCTTCACAGTAAACAAACTTCCACCGTGATTCCTATCAGTTGTGTAACAGGGTCCCAGAAGAAGAACTTGAGAGTATATGGTGAATTTCATATAGAAGGGAGACAGCGGGAAAACAGATCAATGCAGACTGCCATCTAACAAGGGAAAACCAATCTGTGCAGACTGCCATCTAACAAGGACAAACCAATCTGTGCAGACTGACATCTAACAAGGACAAACCAATCTGTGCAGACTGACATCTAACAAATGGAAACCGATTTGTGCAGACTTCCATCTAACAAGAGAACACTTATTCATGTAGACTTCCATCTAACAAGGGAAAAACTGATTCATGTAGACTGCCATCTAACAAGGGAAAACTGATTCATGTATCAAATCAAATCATCAAATCAAATTTATTTATACAGCCCTTTTTACAACAGCAGTTGTCACAAAGTGCCTTTACAAAAACACCCAGCCTAAAACCCCAGTGAGCACGCAACAAAAGGATTGAAGCACGGTGGCTAGGAAAAACTCCCTACGGGGCCGGAGTGTAGGAAGAAACCTAGAGAGGCACCAGGCTCAAAGGG
>JACXGK010012764.1:0-13868 GCA_016801125.1 Novumbra hubbsi | reverse complement strand
TACAATGTGATTTTCTGGGGGTTTTTGTCTCATTTTGTCTGTCATAGTTGAAGTGTACCTGTGATGAAAATTACAGGCCTCGCTCATCTTTTTTAGTGTGAGAACTTGCACAATTGGTGGCTGACTAAACACTTTTTTGCCCCACTTTATACACACACACCGATCAGCCATAACATTATGACTACTGACATGTCAAGTGAATAAAACTGATAACCTTTGGACCACTTTTGATAGGTACTGACCACTACAGACAGTGAACAATAACCCACAAGAGCTGCAGTTTTTGAGATGCTCTGACCCAGTCGTCTAGCCATCACAATTTGGCCCTTGTCAAAGTCTCTCAGATCCTTATGCTTGCCCATTTTTCCTGCTTCTAACACATCAACTTTGACAACAAAATGTTCACTTGCTGCCTAATATATCCCACCCACTCACAGGTGCCATGATGACGAGATTATCAGTGTTATTCACTTCACCTGCCAGCGGTCATGATATGGCTGATCGATCAATTCAATTAAGGGAACACTAAAGTCACACATCGGGTCACTATGAAGGACATATTTTAAAGATCAAAATCTTTACTTGTTGAGAACAAAATTACATAACCACGGTCAATGGAAACCGAAATCACTTGAGGGCTGGATTCAAACTCACTGAAAACAAGGTAAACAATTGTAATCACAGGCTGTTCCAATATGAGTGAATTGCATCATGACAACTCATAATGTGACTCAGTAGAGTGTATGGCCTCCACATGTCTTCTAGGAACTACTTACATACTCTGGCCATTTACCAACAGGTTCATAACAGACCTCTCTCAACTGGATGTCTGACCCTGCTGGGACACCTGCCACTGGGTAGTACTTATGGGTATCCTGCAAAGTCACAATGAACATAAGCATGACAACACTGACCAGTGTGACAACAAAACGTTACCAAACACAGACACATCAACACAATACTCTGATAAAAGCATGTCTGATTTACAGTGTTTCATTTATTGGCCACTGGTTTCTTCAGGAGTTAAAAAAGTGAGTGCGCCAGTATTTTGGACCCTCGTGTTGACAGTGCACTCTTCCACTATCATCAATACATCAAATGTATGAATATCTGTAAAAAGAATGGTGTTTCATTCCTCGAGAAAAGTTCTGGAGAGTCTAGAATCTCACCAAGACACAGCTGTTTGTAGACCAACACCCTAGATTTGTCACCCTTCTCTATGTAGAGTCAGACAGAGAAAGGGCACAGTCACCATACTCTTCTATCCAGTTACCCAGAGAAGACAATAGATACAGTGTATCTGGAAAGTATTCACAGCGCTTAACGTTTTCCACCTTATTCAAAAATAGATTAAATAAAAAAAATCCTAAACATTCTACACACTATACCAGGGGTGGGCAAATATTTTGGCTCTGGGGCCACATCAGGATTTTGAAATGAAAATGAGGGCCACATTTGTTTTTGTAATTTGTTAATCATAATTGATTTGGAGGCCAGAAAAGGGCAAAAGTTAAAACATACATTACATATGTACAGTAGATCCCATATAAGGTGTAAATAATTAAAATTCTGGCTCAGACGTATAAGAATGGGCTGGTGAGTTGGTTTTTTAATTCCAGCCAAAATAATGTTATTACATTCCGTGGGCCGGATGGGACAGCCTCGCGGGCCGCATTTGGCCCTCGGGCCGTAGTTTGCCCACCCCTGCACTATACCCAATAATATAAAAGTAAAATTTTTTTTGTTGATATTTTAATAGATTTGCAAAAATTAAGAACGAAAAAATATAAACATGTACATGGGTATTCACAGCCTTTGCTCAATACTTTGTTGAAGCACCTTTTGCAGCAATTACAGCCTCAAGCTTGGCACAACTATTTTTGGGCATTTTCTCCAATGCTTCTTTGCAAGACCTCTCAAACTTTAGCAGGACCTCTCAAACTCCATGTGGGTGAGGAGCTTCCGTGCATAGCCATTTTCAGATCTCTCTAGAGATGTTCAATCGGGGTCTGGGCTCTGGCTGGGCCACTCACGGACATTGACAAGGAGTTGTCCTGAAGCCAATCCTTTGTTATCTTGGCTGTGTGCTTAGGGTCGTTGTCCTGTTGGAAGATGAACCTTCACCCCAGTCTAAGGTCCATAGCGCTATGGAGAAGGTTTCCATCAAGGATGTCTCTGTACATTGCGGCATTCATCTTTCCCTCGATCCTGACTAGTCTCCCAGTTCCTGTGCTGCAGAGATGTTTATTTTTCCGGAATTTCTCCTCTCTTCACAGAGCGACGCTGGAGCTTCATCAGAGTGACCAACGGGTTCTTGGTCACCACCCTGACTAAGTCCCTCCTCCCCGGATCGATGTTCCGAATGATGAAATGGATTTGAATGATGTTCCTACTTACATACAATGTCATACAATGTGATTTCGGCGATTTTGTTGAAGTGTAGCTATGATAAAAATTACAGACCTCTATATGCTTTGTCAAGAGGAAAACCTTCAAACTCGACCGTGTATCAAATACTTGTTCTCCCAACTGTATGTACAGTGGGTGAAATAAGTTTTGAACACGTCACCATTTTTCTCACTAAATATATTTCCAAAGGTGATATTGACAAAACATTTTCACCAGATGTTGTTAACAACCCAAGTAATCCAAACATACAAAGAAACCAAAACAAATAAGCTCAGAAATTAAGTTATGTGTAATAATGTGAAATGACACAAGGGGAAAAGTATTGAACACGCTTACTGATATTTATTTAATACTTAATACTGATTTTATACTGTACAAAAGCTTTTGTTGGTAATGACAGCTTCAAGACTCTTCCTGTTTGGAGAAACTAGTCACATGCATTGCTCTGGTGTGATTTTGGCCCATTCTTCCACACAAACAATCTTCAAATATTGAATGTTCCGTAAGCCTCTTCTATGAATCTTGATCTTCAGTTCTTTCCATAGATTTTCCAATGGGATTTAAGTCAGGTTTATTTTCTTTCTTTGAAACCATTTGAGAGGTTCCTTGGCAGTGTGTTTGGGATCATTGTCTTGCTGAAATGTTCACCCTTGTTTCATCTTCATCATCCTGGTAGATGGCAGCAGATTTGTGTCAAGAATGTCTCAGTAAATGTGTCCATTCATCCTTCCTTCAATTATGTGTAGTTTGCCAGTACCATTTGCTGAAACACACCATGATGTTCCCACCTCCAAACTTCACTGTTGGTATGGTGTTTTTAGGGTGATGTGCAGTGGCATCACAACAGTTCAATTTGTCTCTCATCCGACCACACCTTATTTTCCCAGTATTTCACTGGCTTTTCCAAATGTTGTGCAGCAAACTTTAAACAAGCGTCAACATGCTTTTTTTCAGCAATGGAGTCTTGCGTGGTGAGCGTGCATACAGGCCATGGCGGTGGAGTGCGTTACTAACTGTTTTCAACAGCACCTGCTAATTCCAAGTCTTTTTGAAGCTCTCCACAAGTGGTCCTTGGCTCTTGGACAACTCTTCTGATTATTCTTTTCACTCCTCTGTCAGAAATCTTGGGAGGAGCACCTGGTCGAAGCACATTGATGGTGAAATGATTGTCCAATTCCGTATTATGGCCCCAACAGTGCTCACTGTAACATTCAGAAGCTTAGAAACATAATGCCATCATTATGTTTTGCAACAATTAAGTTGCAAAGGTCTTGAGATAGCTCCTTGCTCTTACCCATCATAAGATGTGTCTTGTGTGTCACATTATTACACATAACTTAATTTCTGAACTTATTTGTTCTGGTTTCTTTGTATGCATGGATTACTTATCTTAATTTGTCAAATATTTTTTTCTTAGATTCTGACCTATTTAGGGCGTTTATCTTAATGCATATTGCTTGCACTTTAGGATTTTTGGCTGTGTAAAATAAATGTGATTATAATCACAACAGCCTCACATTTAAATGCACCCAAATACAAAAATAATGTAAAACATAAAAATAAATATTTGTGACTGCCAAGGAATAATTTGACTGCCCCCTGTGTTAATTGCATTTTGGGGATTTTGAATTCTAATTTAGCCAGGAGTTTTCCCAGCAATGTAAGTCTGTTTGAAACAGCTGTCGGCCATTGAGTGCCCTCTGTGGAAATGTAAATATACTCTCTGCATGCTGTACTCCACCTTGATTTACATTACATTTTTTGTTGACTTTTCTAGAATACAAAGTTAAATACCTTAGTGACATCTATAGTAAGTTCAAGATCATTCCATTTCCATAGACTTCACCTTTCTGTTTGTACATAAAGGTCAACCTAAACATCCAAAAATACCTTATTTAAATAATAATAAAAATGGAAAACTTGGTAGGTTACTTATTATCATTATGGTATACAAAGTCAACTTTTATCAAGGTTTTACATTATCTATAATTGGTTTCTGTCTTTCATTGTCAGTATCGTTTTTAGAGTGGTTAAATTCCTAACACCCATATTGGCTGTGGATGCGATGGTTAACAATGTATCATATCTTTGCTTAAGAAGCTTCCTCATTCATCACATTGTGTTTGTTCTGGGATGTCTTCTTTAGACTTCTGCTGAAGCAATTTTTCATATCTTAAAAACCATTTCTAATTAAGATTATCTAGTAGTCCTTATCAACCATCTGTGAATTGTCATGGAGTGTTTCTTGTCCTTAATAAAAGGCCAGAAAATGTACAGTCTTTATCCTGCATTCAAATTTATTGTGAATATGTACTTTTTGATTTCAATTGCTCAACATTTCTGGTCCCTTTTTGTTATTATATGTTTCATAATGCGCCAAATGTTTTCAATGGCAAGTATGAACTACAGGCAGGCCAGTTTAGTGCCAATACTATTTTCTTACAGAACCACATTCTACACATATTACAATAGCATAGCATTGTCTTGCTGAAATAAGCAAGGCCTTCCCTGAAATAGACACTGTATCTTTATGGCATCATATGTTGCACCAAAACCTGTATATAATGTCCAGCATTAGTGGGTCTAGTCATCCATGCCATGTGCACTAATGCATCCCCATACCATCACGGATGCTGACTTCTGAACTGTGCCCTGATAAAAATCCGGATGGTTCCCCTCTTTTGTCCAGAGGACATTATTCCCAAAAGGAATTTTACATTTTGATTGGTCAGACCACAGGACAGTTTCCACTTTGCCTCAGTCCATCTTAAATGAGATTGGGCCCAGAGAAAATTACATTTCCGAATCTTGTTCATTTATGTTTTTTTGTAGGGTCGAACTTTTTGTGGATGCAGCGACATACTGTGTTTACAGACAATGGTTCTCGGAAGTGATCCTGAGCCCAAGCAGTGATTACTGAATTGTGTCTGTAATACCAATATATAGATTAAGGAGAGACCGTGGTAAGAGTTGAGGTGGAGTCGGGGGTTTGTGTAAACAAAGCGTGGGTTTTGAGTTTGGGGGGGCCTCCAAAGACACTCGTGCCCAAGCGTTTGTACAGTAAGCACTGTAAACATATGTACAAATAAAGAAGTGAGTATTTCTTATTATTACATTGTCTTGCCTTCATTATGAAAACTGTCATATATACTAAGCATCGGGTACAAAATGATATAATTGGTTAGGACATTATCTAAAAGAACATGCTATTCAGCCACTGAATGTGATGAATTTAAATCCCCAATTATAGGAACACTAAGTCATCACAGTATAAAAATAAGTAAATTCAACTTCAGGGATATCAACATGTCCAGGTAGGAAGCATTAAATGTTATGAATCAGTGTCATCCCTTTTGGTGCAAATGAAAGTGACAACAGGTAAACTGGAGAAGCAACAGCAAGAAAGACCCGAAAACAAAATGTTTTTGCTGGTGACGGCCACAGACAATTGCTCTTTCCTTATCCTTCCTGACTGATTCTCCTCCAGTTTTGTGTTTTGCTAGTTTATGATACTGGCAGAAACAGACCTTATGAGAGTGGTATGAGGGCCCAACCTCCTCTAGCGGGACCAGCCCAGCCCAGCACTGTGCAGCTGGAATGGTATTCGCCAGAGAAGCAGGTCTGTCATTGGCACCCTCTTATCTTTACAGATGAGAGCAGGTTCACATTGAGCACATCTGACAAACATGAAATAGTCTGGAGACACTGCAGTGAACGTTATGCTGCCTACAACATAACACATCATGACCGGTTTGGTGGGTAAGTGATGGTCTGGGGAGGCATATCCTTGGAGGGTCGCACAGACCTCCACATATGCTAGCCAACTGTACACTGACTGCTGTTAGGTACTGGGATGAAATCCTTAGACCCATCGTCAGACCATACACTGGTGCAGCGGGCTCTGGGATGCCAGGCCTCATGTGGCCAGTGTGCATCGAACACACTACTGACTGTCCTGGAGCTCACTGATGTATTGCCATGAAGACATTCACGAAAGTTGGAAAGTTGTTTACTTTCTGTGATGTGGGACTTTTGATGTGGGACTTCTAAAGGCATATTGCCAATTCATATAGCTCAGAAAATGTTTAGATAAGTCATGATTCCATCATTAAAAGCATTTTCAAAGCTGTTGTATTCCTCAGGGGAAACTTGGACCGGATAGCACAAACCACACAAGCACACAAGGCACACAAGAGCCACCTATTGAACCAGTAAGCTGGTGACGTTGTACACAACGTCAAGGTAAATCGAGCTGCAATTACCAGCTATATAGAGTGGTCCAAACTATCATCCAGAACATCCTTCAGAGAAAGCATGGCCACCTCTAAAAGATCCTTTTATTCACATAGCATGGGGGAGAGCCCGTGGTCAATGATGGAAGACAATTCTCCTGAACCACCAACACTTAAGGTATTGCAGGTCTGCCTCTTTGCAGCAGATTCGGTCGTTGTAGCCATTGCAGTGTGTTGTTCAACCTGTCATCTATATTGTGTGTTGTTCAACCTGTCATCATCTATATTGTGTGTTGTTCAACCTGCATATATACTGTGTGTTGTTCAACCTGTCATCATCTATATTGTGTGTTGTTCAACCTGTCATCATCTATATTGTGTGTTGTTAAACCTGTCATATATATTGTGTGTTGTTCAACCTGTCATCATCTATATTGTGTGTTGTTCAACCTGTCATCTATATTGTGTGTTGTTCAACCTGTCATATATATTGTGTGTTGTTCAACCTCTCATCATCTATATTGTGTGTTGTTCAACCTGTCATCATCTATATTGTGTGTTGTTAAACCTGTCATATATATTGTGTGTTGTTCAACCTGTCATCATCTATATTGTGTGTTGTTCAACCTGTCATCTATATTGTGTGTTGTTCAACCTGTCATCTACATTGTGTGTTGTTCAACCTGTCATCTATATTGTGTGTTGTTCAACCTGTCATCTATATTGTGTGTTGTTCAACCTGTCATCTATATTGTGTGTTGTTCAACCTGTCATCTATATTGTGTGTTGTTCATCCTGTCATCTATAATGTGTGTTGTTCATCCTGTCATCTATATTGTGTGTTGTTCAACCTGTCATCTATATTGTTTTCCGGGAACAACTAAATGTTTTGCCTCATACAAAACAAATACGGGAACACTCGGTAACTGCTCATTGTATTTGCAAAGACGGGCAGCTGAATTCACAAACTTTTACGAAAGCAACACAGGTTTTTGCTAAATGTTATTTCAGAGTGAATAATCAAATGTAGATTTTCCACATAAATAATACAATATGTTATACTACCTCGTTATACAAATAAATTCATTTGCAGCACAGGCAGCCTTTTAAGTTATATTATAGTCCGTGTTGTAGACCATAAATTGTTTTTATTTTATTTTGTGTTTTCACAAAATAAACTTCTGAATAACTTGATAAATAGGTTCACATGAAATTTGACATGCTCTTTTGTTTAAAAACAGTTGACTAATATAAAGGTGGAAAGAGAGTTTCAAGTATGTTTGTTTTTGTAATAAAATAATTGGAGGGCAAGATGCATCCATCGAGAATCCTTTTACAATCGAGTCGTTATCCTCTGAATCAGAATCGAATCGTAAGCCAGGGGAAGATTCACACCTCTAGTGAATAGTAACCAGAATTGACATTTACAACTCACAGCTAACCCAACTAGTATTTAGACTTTTTATTTGAACAGCATTTACATTGACAAGGGAATAGCTTCGATAAAAATATCCCCACCCTCCTGAAAGGGAAGGTTGTGTAACATGAAGATGTTCTTTTTGTTAGTTCTATTCTGTGTCCTATTGCCTGGTGCTGCAAATGGGTTGCCTATTTCATCTTCTGAGCATGACACGCTGATGCCAGTGACGGACCATTCTACTGTGAATATCCCTGATGTCTCAATAGAGACAAATTCTGAGGAGCTGCTGGAGATACTTGCAGTTTTAATTGCAAAAGAAGATCAGTCTCCAGGTGATGTGGGACAGCTGACAGAAGTATCTTCCTCTTTTGATGTCCCTGCAAAGCTTGGAGAGCCTCTGACTGCTCCAGAACGCAACACTATGATGCAAGAGTCCAGCCCTCAAAGCTCATGATGTCAACCAGAATGTCCCAGACGTCAAACCGTCAAATCCTTCTGATGTCAAGCCATCAGAGACCTTAGACACAACTTTGAGCATTATTTTCTTTGTTGTTGTCGTTCTATTGTTTTTATTCGATGTTGGGAGGATCTACAGCCATACTAGAAGAAGTACTCCTGGAGCTGTTGCTACTGTTGAACCCCCAGTGACACTTACATTCAGAGTTTGGATGAGCATCTCTTCACTGTTTGGTTCAAAAGAAACATCATCTCCACCACAGATGTCTCCAGTTTGTGATGATAATGCAGAGAAGTCAGTTTCCACCAAAAGGTCCGGAAGAACAATCTTTAGCTGGAGACCATGGAAATCGACTCACCGAATCGTTCCACAGAACAATCCTGTACTTGACACTGTGCATTGCATCGAGGTTCCATTCAACCCAACTGCCCCACCCCTGGAAAAAAGCTGTATATCACCATGTGGAATCATTCAACCACCAGGCAACCGACAAGCCCTGAGACACTGGGTCAGGACTTACCGAAGTTAGCATCAGTTGACTCTGAGGACATCTGAAACTATCAGCATTGAATTGTATTAGCAGATAAAACCAATTCAGTTTTTTCTTCTCATTCAATGTAATCTTATTACTTGAGAGTAAAACAACTTTAATTTCATATTTACAGTATGTCTGGTATCGTTTGTCACACAAACAAATAACCATCTCTGTCTATGCCAGACCCGGTGCCAGAACAAACATGTTGGATGGACATTGGAGTGTCATGATATGAGAGTATATATAATACCAAAATACACAGCTGTCAATCAATCTAAAGCTTTTACTAACTACTTCACTTGCTACACGTTATTTGCAGCTTAGTGCTCACTTTCGGTAATTGTAAAAATGTAAAGGCTCTATAGAACCCGTAAGGTATTTTAAATGCTATATGCCTGCAATACTATATTTGCGCTCATTTCTGATGCTGAAACTAGTGGTTCTTTGCCAAACAGCGCTATTGGAACTCCCTATTTTAGGCGTAGCCAACAACACCATCAGAAACAGTGTATCCTCCTGCAATTAAACCGCAACCTCACCACCACATTAGGGCTATATAAGATATTGTAATTTGACGTACCCATCCCATATTCACAGTGACAGTAATGTTTATCGGGTGGAATAAAGTGATTTAACACTTACAATATACTTATTACAGAAACACGACTACATGGTGACTGCAATTTTCAAGGACAATCACAAATAGACATAGACAATAGACATCGCAAATCCCAAATCAATGTCAATTACAATAAACAACATTGTTCCTTTGACGCTGTAAGCCAGGTGTACTTTTCGTTGTTGCTCGATTGAAAGTGCCAAACAAATCCTTTCCCTGGCTGGGACAGGGCTGCCAGATCCGGGGTTTGTGGACCCGTCTTTACAATTTCCAGATTTTCTTCAGAGGTCCTTCACGAAAGAAGTTTTGCCGGTAAATCTGCCTCTGAATCCATCTCTTCGCTCAGCCATTGGGCGTTAAAAAACAACAGGGCTATGTAAAAATCTAAACAGAAAATAATAAGTACTACTAAAATTCTTCACGTAACGAAAGAACGTGTTAATAAACCTTAGATGTTGCTAAGTTACGTGTTAGCTATTTTGACTTCAGTTAGCTAACTGGCCCTCCGATCACACCACATAAAAAATGTATGTATATGCCCAACATGGCAAACACGAAAATCTTATTAGTCAAAACATTTCAAAATTCTTCGTTTGCTTCCACAGCAGAGGTGATTCACTCGAAATTGCTGTAGGTCTCAAGGTAGATTTTCACCCGGTGACGCACAGGTAAAGAATCGCATTGGATTAAAGTTCTGATTTACCTAAGCAACCAACTGAGGGAGAAACTAGCAATAACATTACGTTATTAGACTGAGGGGAACGACATTTGTAAAATATTTTTATAAAGAATTGATTAAAATATTAAATAATAATTAATCTATATTAAATTATAAAAATAAAATGTTGGGATTCTGACATCGCTAGGCCAGCCGAAAATCACTTGCTGGCATATGGTCAGCCATAGTTTAAAATATATCTTCTGGTACCGAATAATAATTGTATGAAGTCATCAATGTTAAGTGATTTTTAGCTAACTAAAATGTTAATTAATGACAGTTTCAGACATTTCTGTGAAAATTTTAATTTTCATCTTCGTGGTTAGTGATAAACACATTTAAAAACGCAACCCCGTTCCCAATTATCGTCTACCTTACTATTTTGGTCAATTACATTATATTTCTTTTAAATTTGTGTTGAACAATTCTCTGAAGTGTCTACTAGAATGTCTTAGCTACCTTACATGTCCCAAGAAAAGACTGATCAACACTGCATGTCTGGTCTGTTGCACATTTCACTATTTGCAACCTGTCGTTTACTATCCAATTCAATTCTGCACAGATGCAGCGAGTTTTAGTATTCAATCGTTTTTAAACCCTATCAGTCAAATTAGTTTATATATATTCAGAAAATATACATTTAAAGTAATTGCAATTTAAAATGTCATATTACATCTGTGTTAAAACACGTTCAAATCTGTTTTGCAAAAAATATGTAATCAGATTACAGTGTGTCTGGTATAGATTCTCACACAAACATGCCACTATGGTGCATCTTTAACAGGACACTGGCACATTCAGGAGAGCCCTGCTTCACTGAAGTATTTACTGTCCTATCTAGGGTTAGTTGATACTTTAACAGCTGCATTGAATTAGGTCTGTTAGCCATCCAGCGGGGATCAAAATGGGCATTGCCAATCTCCTGCATAAGATAAGTCCCAATAACATAGAGAGCTTGCCCATGTCCTGTGCTGGGTTTATCTCTTGTGTAATCCTGGCGAGAAATAGTTGTGAATTATCTTCTAGCCACAGTTTTTAATAATAAGCAAGGCAATAGAACTAACTAACTTATTTGACCTTTCTTCCTGATAAAACCTTTATGGTCTCAATTCAGTTATTAAATACATTGTTCACTCCGTACCATATGAGAAGCCGCTGTGTAGCCTAATGTGTGTTAGCTAGCTAATGATGCCAAAGATAGGATGCTAAAAAGCTGCCATATCTCCAGAACTGGACATTTTTGGCATTTTATTCAAAATATATCAAGTATCAGATACATAAACTGCTGATGGTTAATTTTGATTAACAGTGTGTGCCATAAGAAGTATATCCTCTATAATAAAGATAAGTTAAGAAGTTTATGCAATGCCCAGTAATTGCCCTTATACATTTATTCTCTAATGTCTCCTTTAGAAGAAACATCTGCAACCAAACACTGTAGTTAATAATTAGTACCGTATTTTCCACAATATAAGGCGCACCGGATTATAAGGCGCACCTTCAATGAATGACCAATTTTAGAAATGTTTTCATATATAGGGCGCACCGGATTAAATGGCACATAAGATATTGCAGTCAAACGTTCGACCGGGTTTGCGTTTAGCATCCACTAGATGTGCTAAAGGGAATGTCAACAAAAGTCAAGATAAAGTCAAACTTTATTAAGCGTTCTGACAACTACGTTCACTCCCATGGTAACGTTGTTCAAACGTTAATGTGCATATTAACATTATCTCCCAGCCTTGCTCACTCTTCTCCCAAACGTGGAGAGGAACTTTTCCCTAATTCAGTAAACACGTAGTCTGATACCACTAAATCAAACGTTAGTGCATAACTCAGGGGAACTTTTCCCTAATTCAGTAAACACGTACCGTAGTAAAAGAAACAGTCTGATACCACTAAATCAAACATTAGTGCATACTCAACATTGTTCAGTTACATATAAAACGTAAAGCTACATTTTTTTAGTTCATTCCCCGTCCAGGAATCCCTCAAATTCTTCTTCTTCAGTGTCCGAATTGAACAGTTGGGCGACTACGGCATCCAACCTGCCCCGCTTCCTCTCGTCATTATCCGAGTCAGTTTCGCTGCTGTTGCCTGGCAGTTCAGAGATTATTCCTGCCTTCGTGAAAGCTCGGATCACAGTTGAGACTGATTTATCCATATATGGATCCATATATAAGGCACTCCGGATTATAAGGCGCACTGTCGTTTTTTTTGAAAATGAAAGGCTTTTAAGTGCGCCTTATAGTGCGGAAAATACGGTATCTCACTTTGGATACAAAACGTTCCACTCCTAAACACCTAACTTCGTTATTGACAGTTGTTCGTATTAAAATAATCTCTACCTGAATAATGTTTATACATTCTTAATGACTTAATTACTTTGGGCCCTGGTCAGAAGTGTTCCTTTAGAAAAAAAGGGTCCAGTTGCATGCAGGTATGTATCGCATAGCAGAAGACCAGAGATTTAATGTGACAAAGCAACAACAGAAAGATGTACAGCTCTTTAACTTTGGTACGTCTCACTGCAGTGACCGTGATCAGAGGAACCAGACCAATAGAAACAATAAGTGTTGAATAGATTGTTGACATGGCTATTGTACATTATGATGAGCAATACAAGAACAAAAGATAATTCACATTCTTAGAGATAAATTTATTGATGAACCAGCATTTAAACAAAACATTTTGGTAGTCTGTTCAATAACCCCATCACCACACCGTTGGACCTTTACACATTTAATGGCTAGAAAATAAAATCAAAATGGTTTTAAAAAGAAGTTTACTACCAATCAACACAAGTCCATAATGTCAGCATTAAATCAGCATTGTTGTGAATAAATTACAAATTTAAAACAAAACAGACTTTATATAGATAATTTATCTGAAACAAGATCATATTAAAGTATAATTATGAATTATGATATTACCATTCCCTCCATATCAGTCTTGGTATTTGAAGAAAAACATTTCACTTTCTGTTAATGTTGAAATTCCACTTAACATAGATCAACATGTTATAATCAACAAATTGTTCCATGATCGCAGTTGAAACAACAAACATTGTCTAGATCGAGAAGGGTGAGTTAGCTACAGTACACTCGCATTACATAAACGATCTTCAATGTACTTTGCATGAATACTAAACTATTTTATTGAGTGTATTAAAAAATGATTAGGATGCTGTAGCCAAAGCACCAAACCTGTGTTTGAATATATCTAAATATATGGAATGGTTGTCACGTCGCCTCCTGGTGGCGGATCGTCCTCCGGGCGCGTGCCTCCCCGGCGTTCGACGTCGCCGGCCTTCTAGCGCCGTCGTGTATGTTTGTCCTGTTTCCCATGTCCTGTGAAGGCACCCTTCCCTGATTCCCCACAGCTGTCCCCAATCAGCTGGGTACTTAAACCCCTGTGTGTCTCGTCTCTTTGTGCGTTATTGTCGTTGTTGCGTGTTGGATGTCCGTATATCTATCAG
>JACXGK010012763.1:0-13868 GCA_016801125.1 Novumbra hubbsi | reverse complement strand
GCGTGTCTGTGTGACCGCGTGTCTGTGTGACCGCGTGTCTGTGTGACCGCGTGTCTGTGTGACCGCGTGTCTGTGTGACCGCGTGTCTGTGTGACCGCGTGTCTGTGTGACCGCGTGTCTGTGTGACCGCGTGTCTGTGTGACCGCGTGTCTGTGTGACCGCGTGTCTGTGTGACCGCGTGTCTGTGTGACCGCGTGTCAGCCATTCCAGTCAGATCCGCCTTCTATGTCAACTGTCCTGACCACCTTCCAAACAGGGGTGTAGCGCCGCACATATTTCTACATAACCAGGGGCGTAGCGCCTCACATATATACACAACCAAGACATGCTTTTCTATAAGGTTATAGACTAATGGTTGTGAGGACTCAAACTGACAGACCCCTCCTCTATGAGGAAATAAACAGCCTCCACCACTAACGGACCCCTCCTCTATGAGAGGACGAGACTATAGGAGAGAAAATGTACCTGCATAGTTTTAAGTAGCGGCTGTCCTGTACTGAAGCAAAGCGGTTATGGGATAACAGAGTGTGTGTGTATACTTACAGTGTGTTTCGGCAGAGGGGGGAGGCCAGCCGGACTGTTGGTGTCAGCATCCTCCTTCACTAGGTGGTCAGTCCTCATATAGGAGTCATAGAGACCGTCGCCATGGCGCGCTAAGGAACACCACAACACCAGGGGTCAGAGGTCACTCAATGATACACACTCTAGTAGCTCCTAGACTAGAATAATCCAGCACTTCACCTTCTCTGTGTACATCTCTGGTCTGTCAGCTTTGCAAGAGATATCAAAGCAAGGTATTCTATAATGTGAATTAAAACAACGTGGGAATCTGCTCGTTTTCAGTAATCAGACTTAAACAGAACCAGACACAGGACAGACAGACGGAAAGACGCTGCAGTCACAGTAACATCTGCTAGCCACATTAATAGGCCAATAATAGGCTTATCACTAAGCAAAGATGGCTCCATTGCAATCTAAAGCCCCCGGGTAAGCCAGTCTGGGTTTTGAATAGGATTTGACGGCTCATGCTAGCAGAAGTGTTAAACTGTACACGGTGCCATGACGTGGAGATAACGTCCCAGCGTTAGCCCATTAACCGCAGTTACCCTGCTAGCGTTATCTCAAAGACAGCAGTAGAATTACCCGGCTAGCTAACCCTAACCTTACTCCACATCGGTCTTTGAGGTGATGCTGGTATCGCACAGACAGCTGTAGAGTAACTCTGCTAGCATTAGCTCAAAGACAGCTGTAGAGTTACAAAGCTAGCGTAACCTTTAAAACAGCTGTCGAGATACCCTGCTAGCGGTAGCTCAAAGACAGCTGTAGAATTACCCTGCTAGCGTTAGCTCAAAGACAGCTGTAGAATTACCCTGCTAGCGTTAGCTCAAAGACAGCTGTAGAATTACCCTGCTAGCGTTAGCTCAAAGACAGCTGTAGAATTATCAAGCTTACCAACAATATTGTAGCGACCCGCACAGGCAGCTGGGGGTTCTAGGTTAAACTGTTACCTGTATGTCTGTCAAACAGCTGTCTGCCAATCCCCAGGATGCCTGGTAGGTGCGGAGGCCGTGCATCCTGGTGATTGGCAGAGAGCCTTGGTGGGGGGTTGGCCAGGGGAATAGTTGGGTTGATGAGACCAGGTTGGGTTTGGCGCTCTTTCTCTTTCGCCCGGGGTTTTCATGTTAGCAGGTTTAACGTTAGTGTGTTGGTTGTGTTTTGTTTGGCGTGGGCTACGGCCAGACAGTAGCCGGTGTTCGGTACGAATAAAACCTTTGGTTCTCCTTCATCCCCTGTCTGGACAATTGATCCTTTCCGCGTAGCCAGGTCATTACAATATGTTTTAATGGGAGTTGATCACGTTGCCAAAAATTATAGTTAACACGAAAATTGTTGAGGTTAGTGACCCTAACCTGGTTTCTGAATTTGTCAGGAGGACAAAACCTTAAACTTTTCGGTCTTCAGTATCAGAACGGTCTAACCCTCCTCAGCTGGTTAGCTTGAGAGGTCAGTTGAATTGAACTACACAGGGAGCTGTATCACCAGTCTCCAGGTGCATCAGAGCCTCTGTCCTTTGTTTCTGTAACAGCAGATGGGCTTTGGGAGTTGTGAAGGGGGTGAGCTTGCTGCATGGAAACACACTGGACGCTGATTTAGACTTTGAGTTCAGCACTTTACACACATCACCCCCTCACTGGCCTCAACGTCAACCAGCAGGGTCTGGGAACTGAGCTAAACTACACTGTATGGAAAAAAACTAAAATACCATTCCATGTTATATCGGTTTATGCTAAACTACAAAACGCAGGGCAGAAGATGTCCACCTCTACAGACTGGCAGTTAAGAGACAGGAAGTGTCAGGTTCCTTGGCCCGAAATGATCCGACCAGATTCATACAGTGGCAACAAAGACAACCGTGAATGTTCTACTTATACAGTACATTATCACACATTTTATATTTACTGGGTCATTTTTATTTGCTACCTAATACCTCTTACTGTGTTTTCTGTCATGCTCCATAGCACCAAAGCAGATTCCTTGTATGGGTAACCTACTTGGTAATAAAGCTGATTCAAATTCAGGCAGCCAGGAGGCATTTGCCCCTTCCTCCAGGACACTAACCTACATTTGTAGCGGCCCTCTTGGACATGTTCCCAACACAGGGCCACACAGAACAAGACGGACCTCAGACATACCAGCCTGCAAGCTGGTCGTGCTGCTTTCATCAAGCAGACAAACACAGTTTAGAAGCATTGAAACCAAGTGTTTACCAAGAGGCCAACAGCCCGTTGAACAGATTGCCCTCTGCCTGGAACTCTGTTACGCACCGAAGAGCCCCGTCGCCCGCACACTCCTATCCGCATATGCATGTTCAGTCCAGGCTGCTGTACCATGAGCATTGAGGACACTTGCCTTTCTGTATTTAAAACATTCCATTTACATGATTCAACCGACTGCTTAAATTGGTAACAGTATCTGTAAAAACTCGTGCAATTTTATTTGACAGACTGCATTGTGTAGGAGTGAATAACCGAGCATTTTGCAACATCCGCAACATCTGCCAGTAGGAAAGGAAAGACATTGGGGCGGGAGGGGTTTCCTGGACTGTACCAAAACATCTCACTACAAAACAATAATATACAAGCACGCCACAGCCAAACGCACCTTGGACAGGATGGCTTTTCAGCATCGACGTAGTAGCGAATACGGATCACTAATGATTCGCTCAGCAAGTATTCATAATTCATCATTA
This sequence comes from Novumbra hubbsi, assembly GCA_016801125.1. Lineage (NCBI taxonomy): Eukaryota > Metazoa > Chordata > Actinopteri > Esociformes > Umbridae > Novumbra > Novumbra hubbsi. The sequence goes on along the minus strand of JACXGK010012763.1, from coordinate 10,618 downwards.
CCATTCGTCGCAACTTAGTTGCAAACAGTGGACTAAGTAACCTAGTCTGCGTGGTGGTATGTTTCAGCCTAACAATACAATGTTGTAACGTTGTAGACAGATGCCATGATGAATGCAGTCGGTCGGTCTATACATACAGAGCAGCCGAGATCGTAATACCTACAGGCTAGATAAGACAATGTTAACTACGCAAAGACAATTAATCAGAAATCTACGAACAGTACTTGTCACGGTGTTGACTACATTTAGAGCAATGTACTTACAGAGAGACAATGATTCTCGTGTTTGTTTTATCAATGTACACAACGTCGCAATAGAAACTTTGTTTACCTCGACTGAGTGAAAATAATCAAATGGTTTATGACATCACGGTCTGTTCGTAGTGTAACGAGTGACGAATTATCGAAATCAACCGTAACAAACGAAATTACACTGTGCAACATTTAAACACAAAGTTAGTCCAAGCAATCGATTCAATATTACCTGCTGCTATAGGGCCTTCTGGTTTTCTCTGTAATACCATCATGATCGCAGGTTAAAGTTGATGCCAGCATCCGAGGTGAAAGTAAAAAATATTTTGTATAAACTCCGTCGGTAAAAAATAACTAGCCAAAAGTCTAGTTACAATAAAATACAGTACCAAAAGTACAGGGCAGCTTGTAGCATTTGCAAGTTGTGATTGTGTAAAAAGATCTAAAAGCACCCTTGTTGTTAGTCAACTTTGTAGGGTGAAGGATATGTAAATATTTAAACGCGTTGGTTTGATCAATTCGTTTTCCCCACTTGCTAAGCTTAATCCTTTTGGGATCGCTACCTTCTTGGGATCTTAGCTACAAAATCTGACCATTGCTACCAGTCAGAAAAAGTTCCAGCGATGGGGGTCGTTTTTCGTTTCCGTCAGCTAGCTAACGTTAGCAGAACCAGGAAAACACACGTCCGCTTTAGAAATGGTCCGTCTTTCCAAAATAACTGGAGTCCCAAAATGACAGATGGGCAGTCTGACCCGTCTGGCCCTCGCCCTTCTCTGTCGATGGATTATTATACCGACCCAGAGAACCATCCCCAAAGGAAATAACTCGAATTTATTTGCGGTACTGACTAGCTAGCAAGGTAGCTGGCGTGCTGCAGCTTCGATCCGACGGATCAAGGATGCGACCTTCTTCCGGACTGCTTGCTTTGGAATCCGTTTTTGCTTGAAAGTGGCTAACGTTAGCTAGTTAGCGAGCTACCTCAAATCCGGGCAAAGCCCCGTTTGCACAGAATTCAAAGCTGCTGGGCATGTCCGTCGAATAATATATCCTCCGTGCTTTAACGCCATTAAAAAAACAAGGACGTTAATCTCTTCTCGTCAGCACCAGGATCTCATATTTCAATGTTATTCTCAGGTTTGTTGCTAAGGGCGTCTTCGCAGCCCATAGTAGCGTCATTTAACAAGCCGCAGGGGAATGAGGGAGGCGGAGTTACATTAGCGCCATCTTGGCTCTCAGTAACTGGGTGTTCCCCAAAGTTCCATTGTTATTTTAGTCCTGCTTACGTGCGGCAACTGGCTGCAATCAGAGCCAACATGGCTCTTCATGAAATATATATGTTTACATATAACAAAATACGGAACTATTTTGCAGATTGTGTGTGCTGAAGTAGTTCTAGTATAGCGTAACACTCCACCCCATATGGATATTTTAAATCAAACGAATGTATTTATCAAAAACATGATATTGGCATTGTCGCTAGGTCGTGTATGAATTCATGGAATTCTACACGCCATGTAGAGTCCCATGCACAGCACTGTACATGCTGGTGGTAATTGTAAAAAATGGTGATTTACAGGAATGGAAACAAGGTTAAAGAAGCGTAACATTTCGTTTTCAATGTCAACGTTAATGCAGAGAGTCATAAAGGTTGGAACACAGTGTTGTCATCAAGATTAGAGCACATTGTAATCATCAAGACAAGAACACAGTGTTGTCATCAAGATTAAAGCATAGAGTTGATAACAGTGTTAAAGCAGACCTGTCATCAATATAAAAGCAGTGTTAATCTGTGTTAAAGCAGATAGTAGTAATTTATGTTAGAGTTGCCATCAATGATAAAGCCAGGGTTTGTTATCTTTGTGTTCCAGTAGAGTGTGGTCATGAATGTTGTCATCAATAAGCGTGTATTCATCAAATATTTGCCTAACTAAGTGTTAACCTCAGTTCCGCAATGGCTTACAATGTTATTTATTTGAATATACTGTACATGGTTTATCTTGAGGTGTTCTTTTTTTGTATTATGTAATGTTTTATGTTCGTGTGGACCCCAGGATGTGTTACTGCAGTTGCTGTCCGTTTGTAATGGGGATCCTAAAACAAAAAACTAACTATACACACACACACACATACATATAGAGTGTGAAGTATTCTGAGCCAGTAGTCACCAGTTTCAAACAACTTCCTATGTGCATTTAATTGCTTCTTCAAGCAAATATAAAGCTGTAGCGCTGTCTGGTGGCTCAGAAAGGTTTTGCAACCAATCACAGTTACTTTATACACCTTTATTTCATGACTTAGATTCTGGATCTCTGTAGTCATTATAATGAACCATTGTTCTGTGTAAGTAGGGAAAGAGGAGGTTGTTAATGTTTGTACAAACTTCACAGGGCAATCCATCTGGACCAGAGGTCTTTCCACACTAGAAGGTTTCTTTTATCTTCCAGGAAGATCTCACCCTCCTGGAAATCCTCCTGTTCAAACAGGACAATTACGTTAGAGTTATCAATTTGATTGTTTCAGAAGAGGCTCGGACACACAGAACCCAGGGGAACATTTGGACTCTTTCAGTTTTACGCAGCTGCATGGTTTGTAGCCTAATCTTTTGTCTTTCGATTTGGTGAAAAGAAAGTATTTGTACTTCCTAGCTTTAAAAAGATAGTGGTAATCATATACAAGAATGTGTCTTTGTTTATGTTTCTCCAAAGTAACATACAGGCAGATACATTTGAGACCCGTTGATGGAATCCCAAAAAGTTCTGGAACACTAAATTACGCAAATAATTACGGTAAATTAACTTGATAAAATGTAGAGTTCCACCAGTCACTTTGTTAAGGCAGACCACGCATTTGAATCTGTCCAGGGTGGCCGGTGTTTTCATCACTCTGAGACCTTGATGTAGTTGGTTCCTCCACAAGGTGGCGGCGTCCGAGGGGCGATGGAAACAATGCCAGGGGTCATTGTGATCAGAGGATCCCTAAGTGCCATGTGAGATGGCTGTTACACAGGCCTGCTACTACTGCCTGTACCTGGCCCTGTATCCCCCATGGAGGTCTCCCCAGGACACAACATGTTTCTCTTTTGGGAGTATTGTAAATGAGGTAGTAGTAATGAATGAGTAGTACATGAGGTACAGAAGGAGTTGTTAAAATTAGACTAATGTGTCTGCTAGGCTGGATAATATGGACACCTATTTTCGGAGACTGTCTGGCAAAATTATCTCAGTCCCGATCACCTGCTTTTTGAACCTCATTAAAATCAACTGTAATCCTGCAGGAATGGAAAGCTGCTGGCATCATTCCCCGGTACAAAGGGAGTGACAAGCGAGACCTTAACTGTTAATATTGACATGCCTGTCTAAAGTTTTGAAATGTCTGGTCAATAAACAGCTAATCTGGCATTCCACAGTCAGGCTTTAGAGCTTGAGTGCATCTCTAAAGGTCTTAAATAAAAATGTTTTCCTTTACACAAAAAGTAGTACTGTGCTGCTGTCTTTATTTATTAGACTCTGTTCACCATCACATTTTTTTTTATTGACTACAGAACCCAGGGCAATCAAAGGACTGTCTGGTTTGAAAACGATTTCTCTGACCATGTACAATGTGTCTAATCCATTGACTATGCACAATGTGTCTAATCCGAGGACCATGTACAATGTGTCTAATCCGAGGACCATGTACAATGTGTCTAATCCAAGGACCATGTACAATGTGTCTAATCCAAGGACCATGTACAATGTGTCTAATCCGACGACCATGCACAATGTGTCTAATCCAAGGACCATGTACAATGTGTCTAATCCGAGGACCATGCACAATGTGTCTAATCCAAGGACCATGTACAATGTGTCTAATCCAAGGACCATGTACAATGTGTCTAATCCAAGGACCATGTACAATGTGTCTAATCCGACGACCATGTACAATGTGTCTAATCCTCTGACTATGCACAATGTGTCTAATCCGAGGACCATGTACAATGTGTCTAATCCGAGGACCATGTACAATGTGTCTAATCCGAGGACCATGTACAATGTGTCTAATCCGAGGACCATGTACAATGTGTCTAATCCGAGGACCATGTACAATGTGTCTAATCCGAGGACCATGTACAATGTGTCTAATCTGAGGACCATGTACAATGTGTCTAATCCGACGACCATGCACAATGTGTCTAATCCGAGGACCATGTACAATGTGTCTAATCCGAGGACCATGCACAATGTGTCTAATCCGAGGACCATGTACAATGTGTCTAATCCAAGGACCATGTACAATATGTCTAATCCGAGCACCTGCCATTTACCCCTCTGGCAGTCTCCTTGGGTCTTTTTAATGCTCTGTACACTCTGGCCCCTCCAGACCCACTGGTACCAACTTATTTATAAGTCACTTTAGGGAAATGCCCTCCCCATGTAACCCTGCACTGGTCACTCCTAAAGCCTGTACTTCCATCTTATTGGTATATCACTGGTCACTCCTAAAGCCTGTACCTCCATCTGATTGGTATATCACGGGTCACTCCTAAAGCCTGTACCTCCATCTGATTGGTATATCACTTATTTGTTTCAGTTTGTTGCTGCCAGTGACTGAAACTACTCTAATTTTACTATTTTAAAGGAGTACAGTGAAAGTAGTTTGCTGAGTTTATGTGTCTTTAAATGAGTTTAAAGGAGTATGATGAGAGTAGTTTGCTGAGTTTACGTGTCTTTAAATGAGTTTGCGTCAAATAGCGCACACGTTACATTTCTATTCATATCTCCGGACAGGTTAAAGATAGAAGCTTTACGGTTCTTTACACGGTGTAGGAGACAGTCTGCTGCAAAGAATGACACGTTTGTGTATTTCTGTAAAGCAGAAACCTTCCAAATATCGACCACAAAACACTGTATTTCATGATTGGGTAAAAAATATATATTTTTTTAGGGATTAATCTGATTTGATCAGAATTTAATCTGATCTTTGATTTCCTATTAAAATGTTCCATCACACTGATTTAGGGACCCAAGCTTGACAATTTTGGTTGATATTTTACAGTTTTTGGAAGAAATCATGCAGATATTTGGTATATTATGTTACTTTTACAATTCATAGTGGTTAATGTGAAATAAAAAGCCCTACCTGTTGGAGGTTACTATGTGCTTCTCAATAATAACAACTACATGTCAACAGATGTTTTTTTATATTCTCTTCACACATTTTCACAAATATACTCATTAAGTATTCCTAAACAATGTTATCTATTCATCCTTCAAGTTAATGATTTTTTGAATTCACAATATAAAGGACATCATTCTACCATAAAGGATGACCTCCTGAGAGGTCAAAAGTTCAAGATAATGCCTGGCGGATTTTGAAATCCCAATAAGGCCTTAGACCAGGGGTGGGCAAACTATGGCCCGAGGGCCGAATGCGGCCCACGAGGCAGTTCCAACTGGCCCACGGAAGGTAATAAAATGGTTTTGAGGGGAATTAAAAAACAACTCACCAGCCCATTCTTATACATCTGAGTCAGAATGTAAACTATTTACACATTATAAGGGATCATAATGTAAATATGTACTGTATGTTTTAACTTTTGCCCTTTTCTTGCCTGCAAATCATTCATGATTAACAAATTACAAAATAAAATGTGGCCCTCCATGTAATTTCTAAATCCTGATGTGGCCCCTGAGCAAAAAAGTTTGCCCTCCCCTTGCCTTAGACCTTTAAGGTAAACTAATTTAAAGACACATAAACTCAGCAAACTACTCTCACCTTTCTCATTTAAACTAATTTAAAGACACGTAAACTTAGCACTCTACTCTCACCTTACTCATTTTTAACTAATTTAAAGACACTTTGCACTCTACTCTCAACTTATTCTTTCAAAATAAATACAAGCTGCTATATGAAACAAAACCTGCTGAATCCCTAGTGTTTGTATACAAGCCCCAGAGTAGAGAAGCCGTTACCTAACTAAATAACCTACGCCCCGGGTTTCATATATCCGTTACCTAACTAAATAACCTACGCCCCGGGTTTCATTTATCCGTTACCTAACTAAATAACCTACGCCCCTGGTTTCATCAATCAATCAATAAAATGTATATTTAAAGCCCTTTTTACAACAGCAGTTGTCACAAAGTGCTTTTACAAAAACACCCAGCCTAAAACCCCAGTAAGCACGCAACAACAGGATTGAAGCACAGTGGCTAGGAAAAACTCCCTATGGGGGCCGGATTGTAGGAAGAAACCTAGAGAGAAACCAGGCTCAAAGGGGTGGCCATACCTCTTGTGGCTGTGCAGGGTGATGTTTAAGAATACTGCTAATAATAAATGAATTTACATGAGCTGTGTCCAGAGTCTAAAATGCCTGATCTCGATGACAAGCGTGATCAGATTGGCAGGACAGGAACAGTCCAGGGTGGGTTGATTAGGGGTTCAGTCTGGTGGCAGCCGGAATCGTCAGGATCATCTAGGTTGGGAGGGGGGGTCAGCAGAGTGGCAGCTGGAATCCTCAGGTATCTGCTTGTTCTGCAGCAAAACCAGGAGGGCTCGGGACAAGGTCTTCTGGGCCTGGTACTCCACAGGTGTAGGCCGAGACTTCATGTCCTTCTAAGTTGAACGGCAACAGGAGACAAGGTTTCATACATCCACTACATAACAGAATAACCTACGCCCCGGGTTTCATATATCCGTTAGATAATAGAATAACCTACGCCCCGAGTTTCAAATATCCGTTAGATAACAGAATAACCTACGCCCCGGGTTTCATATATCCGTTAGATAACAGAATAACCTACGCCCAGAGTTTCATATATCGATCGATTGCTGACAGACAAATCTGTGCATAAACAATGCTTGCAATTATTTCCAATAAAAGGGTAAAATGTATAAAAACAAACGTTTGCATGAGAGTTTACATGAATTTACATGAAGCTATTAAAATGCAAACGCATAGTGCCAGATTCATGTGTCCACAGTCTTTAGGCAGAATCTGGACGACCAGGTGGACTATGGTCAGGGAAGACCAGGTGGACTTTAATCAGGGACGACCAAGTGAACTTTAGACAGGGACAACATGGTGGACTTTAGACAGGGACGACATGGTGGACTTTAGATAGGGACGACCAGGTGGACTTTAGATAGGGACGACATGGTGGACTTTAGATAGGGACGACGAGGTGGACTTTATACAGGGACGACATGGTGGAGTTTAGTCAGGGACGACCAGGTGGACTTTAGTCAGGGACGACCAGGTGGACTTTAGACAGGGACGACATGGTGGACTTTAGATAGGGACGACCAGGTGGACTTTTGACAGGGACAACCAGGTGGACTTTAGACAGGGATGACCAGGTGCACTTTATTCAGAGAAGTCCAGGCGTACTTTAGTCAGGGACGACCAGGTGGACTTTGGTCAGGGACGACCAGGTGGACTTCGTCAGGCCAGTTAGTCCTGAGGCAAACTCACTAAGATCCATCAGGACGGTGGAGAATTTGCAGGGTACATTCATAAGATTGAACAGGATACCTGAGAAACTAAATGAGGCATACCTAAGATCCAACAAGTTACCAGATAAGACTGACTCTAGACCCAGGCTCATAGACTATAGCAGGGTATAATCTAAATGTTTTACTTACAGTTAGATTCCGGTGTTTTTACCCGATTCAAACCTTCTGTTAGTCTTACTAACGAGGTCAGAATATGTGACAGAAATAGTTATGTTGATTATAAACCTTGTAAGGGAAGAAATATGTTCACTCATCCCGTTAAGTTAAATCAAGGATTAGGTGAAAAGTGTTGGAACCGCACTTACTATGGTAATCAAAACTGAATCTGGATTTGTGTCCCCCTAGGGAAAAGTGTCTAGAACAAGTGCTTATGGGCTGTCTACTTTACGAATATAGTATACCCCCTAACTCCTACCATGACGTCAGCGCATGAGCTCCTCCCTCCTTGGCTTTTGATGGACTGGTGTCGGAAAGTCGGGGACTGTGCGTGTGCCCTTCGGTGTCTTGAGTTTTCTGTGTTTCTTTTCTTTTGAAAGTCGGTTTTGTGTTATAGCTTTACGCATTTACTTGACATTTTATTAATCAGGTGGTTCCGTAGTTGTTTATTTGTCTAAAATGTTTTAAACATCTGGAAATCTGTTATAATCTACCTGGAATTTGCGGACAGACCACCGAGATGGATATTAGCTAAACGTTAGCCTAGCCGATAGCTGACTTGCTAGCCAAGGATCACAGGGTCAAGTGACTAAAGAAGGAGCTAACTAACCGGGCTAGCTTAGTTAGCTAGCCAGCTTACTTAACTCGCTATTTCCAACTGATTTTCCCTTCCATGTGGGGATGGTGAACACATCAAACTATTAGTTTCTTTGCGAACTAACTAGCTAACTTTTTACGCAAATTTGAGTCGCTGAAATTTCATTTTTGGAGACCTACTAGCTACTTACAAGCTAACCCAGGAAGAAGGGACCGACTGAGAATAAGAAAGTGTTGTCTAGTTGATCGATCCTAGTATGTTGTCCAACCTTGGGACCCAGCCTGTTTTCCCTGCGGCCCAGAGCCCACCTAACCCGGCGGGACAAACTAACCAGCCCCCGCTTGGTCCCCACCATTTCAACGTAAGACCGAGCGTCACGATCAAGAAGAACGCTATAACAGACGACTACAAGGTAACGAGTCAGGTACTAGGACTAGGAATCAACGGAAAGGTGCTGGAGATTTTTCGCAAGAAGAGCGGAGAGAAATACGCCCTTAAGGTAACAGCTCAGTTTAGCAGGGAACTTCTTCATTTATGTATTTGATATAATATTTGTTTGCTTGCCTAGGCACAATCTCAGTGTGCCATGAAAAAAATTCCACCTCATACCATTTTTGTTGAAACGGTATGTCGTCATGACGGTATTGACATGTTTGCGTAGTCAGTAGGTAACTAGGATAAACATACTTGGTCAACAATAAACATAAAGTGTGTGTATTTAGAACTAAAGCACCATTCTCTTTGATCACTGTTGGTTAATGATTGGCCAGAAGTCAGTATGAGGACAGCAGAACTTATTGGTGCACTAAACCCTATAATACTGTGATGTAATCACTGCATTCACTGTGCTATGATGTCGTTTTCATTTTCTAGACTGGGCTGTTGTTTTCAATGTATTTTTTAGACAGGGCTGTTATTTCATCTCCGTATTTTCTTACACTGGTCTGTGTGATGTCATCACAGTAGATTCACTCGGTTATTCAGGCATCACAGGGGCACAAACCTTTATTAAACCCAATGTTGCCCTTGTGTGATGTCATCAGCTGATTAGCTGTGGGATTTGTCTGTTGGCCACTTGACACTTCCAACAAGTCCTCTGAAGTTCCCTTGGATCGACATGTCAGGAAGAGTCTTAGTGAACCAATTTGACGTAGAGAAAGGCCGGCCCCATCACCAGGGTGTTATCACTAAGTCTGTACCGGACTCATCCTAATGATGAGGTTAGATGACCAATAGACCCTGTTAAATCAGGGGTTCTAGTGAAAGGCTGAACTGAAGGCCATCCAATAACCCTGATGTTGACCCAGCTGGTGTTGCTAGCTTAGGGCTTGCAGTGTTTTAACCAAGCCAACATGTAGGGCAAACATGAAGAGAAGCTTCAGAAAACCCTTTGATCTAAAGATGAACTACAGATTCAGAACATTGTTGGTTCTGCAGTCATGGCCGTTAATAACTTAGTTAAACGTATCCTATTGCGTCCAAACCCTCTTTAACTGCCGACTGCACTAGAAAGGCCTTACAGAGACCAAGAGGATGACGGGGACTGACATGGACGAACACTGACAGAAAAAGATGAACAGGCACTGACAGATCATGGGAAAGTCAGGAGGTGATAATGTTACAGCAAGGGATTGTCAACACACAATAACAGGATGTAATTAGGGAACAGTCAGTATGGTATGAAGGTGTTTGGGATGGGATGGATGGGGAGTGTGTCTGACAGCATGTTATTATTAACATGGCTGCTATGGCAGATACCACTGTGTTATTATTGTTAACATTGCTGCTGTAGCAGATACCACTGTAATATTATTAACATGGCTACTATAGCCGATACCACTGTGTTATTATTATTAACATGGCTGCTATGGTAGATACCACTGTTATTATTGTTAACATAGCTGCTGTAGCAGATACCACTGTAATATTATTAACATGGCTACTATAGCCGATACCACTGTGTTATTATTATTAACATGGCTGCTATGGCAGATACCACTGTAATATTATTAACATAGCTACTATAGCAGATACCACTGTAATATTATTAACATGGCTGCTATGGCAGATACCACTGTGTTATTATTATTAACATGGCTGCTATGGCAGATACCACTGT
>JACXGK010012762.1:0-13872 GCA_016801125.1 Novumbra hubbsi | reverse complement strand
GTTTCCACCATCTTTGTCCAATTATGCTGAAAGTTTCTACAGCTTCCTCATTTCTCATGGGGAACAAATAAGCCTTAACAACCCATAAAGTCCGCCATCTTGGATTTTGTTGCAGGACCAAAATTTGGCCAAATCTTAAAAAATCTTCTTCTAACGAACCACTGAACCAATTGACTTGAAAAGTTGGTAGACATCAGCGAGGTACTTGTCTAATGTTCGTTTGAACAAAGCTAAGATGTATGTACTAAAATAGCCGATTAATAAGCATTTTTATGAGTTGACCTTTGACCTTTCACTTTCATCCCCAGTATCTCATAAAGTCCAAGGTCTAGAAATATTCTACTTTGACCGATCAATACTAAATGGCTACTGGTACCTCACCAGCAAGAATGGGCCAAATTCGCCAAAAGGGGGCGCTACAGGCCCCGCCTGAAAGTGGCTGTTTTGATATTGATTGCATATCCACCCAAAATGACCAAATCATCTGCAACTTTGTAAACATGGCGTATTGGTCATGGGGAACCAAGTCCTGTCAAGATCCCAAGATTGCCGAAACAGGATCATTCTCTAAAATGATACTTTGTGAAAATAAAATGTTATCCCCAATATCTCAGAAAGTTCCCAGTCAAAAACATTCTACTTTGCCACATCCATCCTTTATGACCACTGGTACCACCACACCAAGAATGGGTCAAATCGCCAGTGGGGGGCGCTACACCATATTTTTAGCTGTTTAACAGATAGTATTTCCGCCCCATATGTCCAATATTGCTGACACTTGCTACACCAGCCTAGTTCCTCATGGGGAACAAAAAAGCTTCTTGGACCCACAGCGTCCGCCATGATGAACTTGATGTACAACAAAATAATATGACAAAATCAAAAAAAATCCTTGTCATAAACCATAGCTCCGGTTGAAATGCAAATGTACATGCATGAGTACGATGCATGTCTTTCATTTGGAAAATTAGGAAAACGTTGTACAATTTAAAATGGCCGAATAATTAACCAATATATTGCTGCAGTGTAATATTGCTGCAGTACAATAAGGCTTTACACATTTGCTAGTCAAACAATCAATAGGCTGCTCCAATCACAGGTTTAGAGGAAGCCTCTTGACATTGTTTAGTAACATTTATAACAAAAAAGTGAAAAGTAGATTTATTGTGAATATTTGAAATATGGAGGCTTTGCAAAAGAGGCTGTTTATTCCACTGTCCCATCTTCCTCAACAATCATGGGCACTTCAAACATCACACTATTGACAGACATTCCATGGGGCCAATCGCTGTCTCCCATTGTTCTGCTATGGTCCAATCATATATTTATTCTACATTTAAACTGTAAATTGTCAAAGAATTCAATGACAAAAACGGATGTCTTTAAACATGTGCAGTTGTGTTTTTTTTTAATACACATTTTACTTTTGCTAATTCATTTTCACTTAAATAAACAAGCGGCTTAAATTTAAAATGGGTATAATCAGTATATTTTGTGTTAGTGTGTAATATCCCGGAATTCGCCTGCGTGCACCACGTTGGTTGCAAAGAGCCGTAGCTCGAACTGGCATGCACAGAACAACTAACATCCGGTGTTGTTAATTTTACATTAGCTAAAGAAGACCAGACACAAAGCAAAGACGTCGAAGACGGGTGGAAACTAAGCTGATCGATAGTTCTCGTTGACGTTGCATCGTAAGTAATATCGATATATAAATATAAGAGTAATACAGTGCTTTTATTCGTGTTTTCATGAGGATAATATATATCACTATATATTAAAGTGTAATGTATGTACATTTAGTAAAACCTATTAGCAGTGTAGCTTGCTTAGCTTAGACGATTGGAATTGTTAGCTATCAATGCTGTACTGGTTGGCCATTTTGGTTTTGTTTCTGTAATACCACGTATACAATTAAATTGCGTAGCTTACGGTTAGGTTGTCCAACGTAACTAATAATTTTACTGTTTGTGTTTACGTTTACTGTAAGGGTTTATTCTTAATTCGTAATCAACTGTACCGCGTAATTCTATCCAGCCGGCTACGTAGCCAATATTGCCTGCTTAACTCTGGTCATGGGTAAATTCAATTCCGTAGTGCCTCTAAACGTGTTATGGCTTACTTTTTTTGGACAGTTACAATGTGATATGTATGTCACAGTGGATATTTTTGTGTTTTAATAGCAACAGGTGATTTTAGTTTGTGGGCCATTAATTCAAACTAAATACCACCGCGCCAGATAATGCATTTCCTCGCGGGAGCAAGCGCACACCATTCGTTTTCAAAGTGAAGGATTTTACCTTAATAAGGCAGGGGGGACTTGTACCCTCTCTATTTTGTCTGATTTCTTTATTAGGAGTTTTTCCTTTTCATCTTTGGGTGTATAGGTTTGGTTTGATGCAATTCAATGGACTTGTGTGAAGGCCTTGTGACATTGCTTGATAGAAAGGGCTGTGCAAATACATTATGTGAAACACTTGATTCAATGAATTCGGTGAATCTGAAGATAATCCTGTGTAACGAATACAAGGTTGGAAATTCCTGTAGATGTGCGTACATTTATTCTGTCATTAAAAGTTTTTTGTTTTTTGGTGAAGGTTACTAACATACCTATTGGCCAAAAATAGCAGGTGTTTAGATACTGTTTGGAAAGGTCAGGTAGACTACTACCCAAGGATTTGCAGAATGTTAAAAACGAGCATATGAAGACTACAAAATGGTATTTTCATACCCCTTGGATAAAAGGGTACAGAAATGCTTCATTACCAACTAATTTGAACAGAATAGCTTATACCTGTCTATGAATGTACCACTTGTTGATAGAAATTGTAAAGGTGGGCAGTTTAAAAAAATATCCTGTCTAATCTTTTCCTCATTTTGGATGAATAATTTGTAGAAATAACACTTTGATTGGTTGTTTGTGTATACGTCTGTGTTTGCAATGTGTATTCTTACGCTGTAATATCTATTATTAAACATTGAATGTGTTTCTTATGGGGATTAATTTTTCTTGTGTCCCCTGATAAAATTAAAATTTCTATTGGATTCCCAATGTTAGTGCTTATGGCAATACTGTACACTTGAGAAATTAAGGATTCTAATGTTGCCAAATAAATCTAGTACTTCTGACATGTTTCGTTAATGGCTTTCCCCTGTTTTTCAGATGCCAAGAAAGAAGTATTGGAGGAAAGGCCGGTCCCACAAAGCTGCTGACCCTGCACCACTCATATCAGATTTTTCTCTATCCACTTCTCCCACTTCTACCCCTTGTGATTCCCCACCTCCTCCTCTATCCCCCACCCCAAGCTTCACCCACTCTGATATTCCTCCTTTTCCGACCAATAGGTCCTCTGTCTTCAGGCCCTGTGAGTCTCTTTCACAGTCTGTGCCTATGTCGAGTTGTGAGACAATGATTTCACATTCTCATTCCAAGGCCAGTGTTGCAATGGTCACACTGCCTCTGAAACCTGTAAGGTGTGTGCCACTACCACACCGTTCTGCTGGTGACTCTCACCATGACAAAATACCAAAACCTGAAACAAAAACCCTTACAAAAACCCTTACACAAACCCTTACAAAAACCCTTACAAAAACCCTTACAAAAACCCTTATAAAAACCTTTACAAAACCTTTACAAAAACCTGAAACAAAACCTAAAACCTCCTTTAAAGATTTACAATGCCACACTGAACATGATTTTAACAATGTTGTACTTTCAGACACAGAGGCTGGCAGTCATTCAAGAGGATATGTTCAAGGGTCGTTCCACCAAGGACATGCAATGTTCAAAGAAAATGCAGGTGTACAATATGTCACAAACAGTTTGACTGCAATGTTGATGAATAAAATTAAACATGTGTCCAAATGGCAAAAAAGTGATCTTGACAATATTCTTTTGAGTGGAAATAAGCTGTACATGTCATTGAAGGAGAATGGTGACATTCCAAGCAATAGCCCTTTATTGATGATAAGTGATTTGCCATCAGCTTATGAGCTTCATCATGTTAATTTCACAATCAGTATTGGGCAAGTGTTTGCTGGTGTAGTTGGTTTACATGAATATGATGCAAGTCTTGCAGATATCTCAGTCAGCCTTTATGAAGCACTGCAGCAAGTCCTACTGACAAATGACAGCTGTTTTTTGACATTGGATGTAAACACTTGTGCCATTTTTAAATACACCAACGGTTTTGCAGTGTTTGATTCACATTCACGCAGCTATGATGGCCTTGTTCATCCATCTGGAAGAAGTGTAGTGTGTTTCTATGACAGTTTTAATGATATGTATAATCAGCACATTAATTGCCTTATATGTTCACTGAATGCAACTGGAAAACTATTTGAGATTACTGGACTCAGTGCTACAATGCAGGGCTGTCAAGACCACTACAACCCCGACACATCTCCATTACAGGTATTGAGACCTATTGCACCGCAATGTAAATCAGATGCCATTGAAGCACATGTAGCGACTGATGTATTTGTTGCTGATGACAATACTAACCATCCCCAGGTAACAAAGGACAATGCAAACGTCGACATAGTTGATCATGTGCCACGCTTACTGTGTAAAAATAGTGATGTCATAGTTGGAAATGTGAAACTGCCAACATGGACGTTTTACCCATTAACATGTGTTAAACAAAGTGAATTATGTTCACAGTTAGATTTGCAGAATGTAAATGAAAACCAATCAATTGTTCAGAGATGCATGATAGACTTAAATTTGCCATGTGAATCAAAAGCAATTGGAAAAGATGGTAACTGCTTGTTCAGGTCATTGGCTTTTGCCATTTCCGGCAATGAAAAGGCTCACATGAAAATACGCAAACATGTTGTAAAACACTTGTTGAAAAATAAGGAAACTTTTAAAACATATTTGAGACCTGAATACAATTCTGTAGAACACTATGCCCAAATGTCACGAATGATGTATGCAAATACCTGGGGCACTGAATTAGAAATAATATCCGCAGCAGATCTGATTCACACTGATATCTACACGTTTAATTCAGACCGCTGGAACATCTACAAAAGTCTTTCTAAAACAAGTGACAATGCCATATACTTGAACCACGTTAATGGAAACCATTACGAAGTGGTAACTTGTGTAACGGACAAACACCATGATGGTGCCTGTGCATCCTTGTGTAAAGCAAAGAATTGTATGCCAAAGTTGAATAGGAATTTGAGAAAAAGAGAAACATCAAGCACAATCAAAGATGAAAAAATAGATGAACCTATGGATGTGCCATTAACAGTTCCAGGTAAAATACAGCAATCACAATGCACAAATGACACAGTAACCACACAAAGCCAATTAGCCCTCAAGAAACAGACATATCAGAATGATAGTCAGTTTCGACGACATCAAATCACATTGCAACACAAATTATATACAAATAAGCAATACAGACAATCAAAGTTGTCACAAATTAAATTAAGGTATGCACGAGACATAGACCTGCAAAATTCAAAAAAATTGTACAATAAAAGAAAATACAACAAGGATATGGTTTTTAAAATAAAAGCTAAGCTGTCTAGCCATGAGAAGTACATAACTGATGAGATGTTTAATTTGAAAGTAAAACAATACAGCCAAGCAAAGTACAAAACCAATGATGACTTTCGAACCAAAGTCAAACAATACAGCCTTAAGAAATACAAATGTGATGCAGACTTTCAAAGCAGTGTAAAAAGCAGTGTAAAAAAAGCATATGTTGATAAGAAAAATCTGAAATGTTCCATGGATTTTGTCATAGAATCGTTTAGAAAAAATGTCAAAACAGGCCCTCAATTTGTTTGCTCAGTTTGTCATCGGCAGCTTTTTCGAAAGCAAGTCATTCACTGTAAACCTGATCGCTACACAACTATTCCAACCATTGCAGCTTTGGCTAAACTGTGCATTACAGATACATATTTACACACTTGTAATGAAGAATGTGTCAATAACCACACTCAACAAATTCAGACGTCTAAGCTGTGGATATGTCACACTTGTCACCGTAAAATTAGTGCAGGTAAAATGCCTCAAGAATGTGTGGCCAACAATTTACATTTGGAACCCATTCCTCCTGAACTAAAGTGCTTGAATTCACTTGAGCAACACTTAATTGCCAAACACATTCCTTTCATGAAACTGTTGGCATTACCAAAGGGTGGACAAAATGGTTGTCATGGACCTGTTGTATGTGTTCCATCTAATGTCAATCAAGTAGCAAAAATGCTCCCAAGAAATGATGGAAACAATTTAATGCTACGAATTAAACTGAAACGCAAGTTAACATACAAAGGACATTATGAATATAAACACGTTCATACAAATCATGTCTACAATGCGTTGGAGTACTTAAAGTTAAATAACAAATGGTATGATGACATTAGCATTGACAATGAATGGATTAACCCTTTGGAGAAAGTGAATGATATGCAAATCAATGAAAATCCACAGAATATCATTAGTGATTCTATCAACAATTTAGATCAAGACGATCATACACCTATGGACATATGTAATATCAATGAATATACTCCATCTCAATTGGCCTTAACTGTTGCAGATGTTGATAACAACAGTACATTCTGTGATAACATTGTGCCAATACAAATGTCTACAGAACCAATGCATACAACAAGCCTTTCTGATGAAAAAACGAACAAGAAAACAGACAGTGATTCTGAAAGCGATCAACCTGAAGAAGAGTTGACATACATTGAGCAAATGCATGGGATGTTTCTAGATACATGTTTACAGCCAGTAGATATTGCTCAAGAAGTTTTGGATCAACATTTTGATTCTGTGTTATCAGTTGCTCCAGCTGAAAATAATAATCCTGTAAGACTATTACAAGACACTACTAATGAAGGAAAATGTTTTCCTATGTTATACCCAACAGGAGCTCCTACATTTCATGATCCTCGCAAAGAAAAAATAAGTTTGTCACGATATTTAAATACACGTCTACTAAATGCTGATGGCCGATTTGCTAAAAACACTGACTATATATTCTATGCCCAATACATTTCAGAAGTGCAACAAGTTCTCTCAAATGTTTCAATAGCTATGCGTAAAAGCTCAGGCACAGAACCAAACTACAAAGATAACCCCAATATGCTAACTAATGCAGAATCTATAAGACAAGTATTAAAAAATGATGAAGGCTACACATTTTTACGCCCTATACGTGGAACACCCCCATTTTGGCAATGTGCACAGAAAGATCTGTTTGCAATGATAGGACAATTAGGAATCCCAACATGGTTTTGTTCATTTTCCTCAGCGGACATGCGCTGGCCTGAAATGATGACGACACTCTGTCATGAACAAAGTAAAAATGTGCCTATAAATGAACTGACTTGGTCAGAGAAATGCGCATTGTTAAAACAAAACCCAGTTACAGTTGCAAGAATGTTTGACTACAGATGGCATAGTTTCCTAAAAGATGTAATTATGTCTCCAGCCGCTCCTATTGGACACATAACTGACTACTTTTACAGAATAGAATTTCAAAACAGAGGTTCACCTCATTGCCATTGTTTGTTCTGGGTAAAATTAGCCCCTCAAATTGACAAAGACACAGATGAGAAAGTTGTAGATTTTGTTGACAAACATGTATCTTGTGAACTGCCTACATCAAATGACAAAGAACTGTACGACATTGTAAATACTGTGCAAAAACATAGCACTAAACATTCTAAAACCTGTCGGAAAAAAAACACTGAATGTCGGTTTAACTTCCCACGACCCCCATCTTGTCGAACATTTGTTGACCGTATTGGAAATGCTCCCAAAAGTAAGACAGAAGTGGTTCAAAATGATTTACATTGCCCTACAATATCCATACAAGAAGTTAATAACACTGAAGAAAATGTGAATCACAAATATGCCAAACAGCCAAATCATTGCAATATTGAACAACCAGCAATAAATGAGGAAGAAGAATTGAGAAAACTCATGAAACCAGAAATAGCTCAAAAGATTTTGAAACTAATCAGAACAAGTTTACTGAGTAATGACAAAACCTTTGATTCAACAGAGGAACTCTTTCAAAGCATTGGCATTTCCCAGTTGCTTTTCGAAATTGCAAATTCAAAACTAACAAATAAAACAAGTCTGGTATTAAAAAGAAAACCTGGGGACATTTGGATTAATCAATACAACAAAGACTTGTTACGAGCTTGGAATGCAAATATGGATATTCAGTTCATTGTGGATGCATATTCTTGTGTTGTATATATTATCTCTTACATTTCCAAAGCAGAGAGAGAAATGGGATTGTTGCTAGATCGTGCACAAAAAGAAGGACATAAAGGCAATCTGGATGCTAAAGCTGCGTTCAAATCACTTGGCAGTGTTTACCTACATAACAGAGAAGTCTCTGCACAAGAAGCAGTTTACAGACTGACTGGAATGCATTTAAAGGAATGTTCACGCAAAGTCACTTTCATACCAACTGGAGAACACCCTATGCGCATGAGCTTACCCCTGAGTGTACTGCGAGAAAGGATAAACAATGACAAAAGTCAACAAAACACTATGTGGATGACCAGTGTCACAGACAGGTATAAAAATAGACCACAATCTCCACTGTTTCAAAACATGTGTCTTGCCACCTTCTGCTCAGACTATCGTGTTCTCTGTCAAAGTGAAGTTCCAAGTAATCCACAAAAATGTAACTCTGTCATTGAACTTCAGGAGAACTATGGCTACATTAAAAAAAGATCACGCAGCGAACCAGCTGTTATTAGATATGCAAGACTGTCACCCACGAAAGATCCAGAAAAATACCATCACAGCCAGTTGCAACTGTTTTTCCCGTACTATGAAGACTGCGAATTGAAACCACATCCTTTTGTGTCATATGAGGATTTTTACAATGTTGGAATTGCAGATGACTTTATTCATGATCTAGACAGATTTAAATACATTGTTGACAAGAACAGGTCCCTATATGAAAAGAATTCAGACAAACTAGATCAAGCACAACTTGTCATGGAAAAACATGGTGATTTGGATGATGCTTGGGCACAGATTTGCCCCCAATCTGAAATGGAACGTCTTCAATGTTTACAATCAAAGGAGATCATTGACCATGAAACGGATTTAGAGCAAATTTCAGAAAATACTCCTGATCTGACAGAAACTGTGCCTACAACTGATAACTTAGAAATCAGAAAAACATTCATGACTAAAGAAGTGGCTTGGAACATTATGAGATCCTTGAATGATGAGCAAGCATGCATTTTTTACAAACTACGTCAGTGGAGTTTAGAAACAGTATGGGGTCAAAATCCACAACAGATCAAACTTTTCATCACTGGTGGAGCAGGCACCGGGAAAAGCCACTTGATTAAAGCCCAGCTTTGTTCTAACCCTGATGACACTACCGTACTTTTAACTGCTCCAACTGGAGTTGCTGCGTATAACATTAATGCTGCTACCATTCACAGTACCTTTAGCATTGGAACAGATGTGCGATTACCTTACCATCCATTAGGTGAAGAAAAGATCAACTCTTTACGTGCAAAACTATCCAATTTACAATTACTGATCATCGATGAAATATCCATGGTAGACAACAGACTGTTTGTATACATTCATGGTAGACTAAGACAAATAAAACAATGCGGAGATCATTCTTTGTTTGGAAAAGTTAGCATTGTTGCTGTGGGGGATTTTTACCAGTTACCACCTGTTAAAGGGAAACCACTTTACAGTGATGCACCTGGACTGAACATCTGGAACGATCACTTTGAAATTGCCCAGTTGACACAAGTTGTGCGACAAAAAGACTCCACTTTTGCTGAGTTGCTAAATCGCATTCGTGTCCATGAAAAATCAACTCCTTTGTTGCCCACCGACATTGAAATGTTAAAAAATTGTGAAACAGGAGAAGATTTGAATGCATTGCACATTTATGCAACAAACAATCAAGTTTCCAATTACAACTCCACAATGCTCAATTCAGTTTGCCCAGATGCTGTAACCATTGAAGCGCAAGACTTTGAACGTAATCCACAAACAGGACGTATTGTCAGAAAGAATGGCCATCACTCCAAAGTTTTTAATACTTGTCTGAAACCAAGTGTCTGTTTGGGCATACAAGCTCGCATAATGCTAACTAAAAACGTTGATGTTTCAGATGGACTTGTTAATGGTGCTTTTGGAACCGTTGTCCAAATGATCTATGCTACTGACGAACATTTCCCCTCTGTAATACATGTTAAATTTGATGATGACAAAATCGGACAACTGCAAAGAGCTAAAATACATAAACCATCAAATACAAAAGAAAACATCACAATCATTCAACCTGAAGAGGAGAAAGTGTGCAACAATGGTGGCATACGTCGTCAGTACCCACTACAATTAGCATGGGCTTGTACAGTTCACAAAGTTCAAGGTTTAACTGTCAACAGTGCAGTAGTGAACTTGAAAAAAATATTTGCACCAGGACAAGCTTATGTAGCTTTAAGTCGTGTTTCATCCCTGTCAGGACTAGTAATTGTAGACTTCAAAGAGTCAATGATTTTTTGCAACAAAAACATCCATGATGTCCTTTCAACAATGCCAACTTTCATCTCTAAAGACCCACCTGCAAATGCCCCGTTGTTCACTATAGCTTTTCATAACATTCAAAGTCTCAATGCACATTTTAAGGACATGCAAGCAAACAGCAGTATACTGAAGTCACAGTGCATCTGTTTAGCTGAAACATGGCTAGAACCAAACCATCCAACTGAACACTTACTTTTACCTAACTTCACATTCTATAACAACACTCGTTTCAATTGTTACAATCCTATGAATATTATCACCAGGAATTTAAAACATCAATCAAATGGTGGAGTGGGAATATATTGTCAGATGAATCAAAACATTGACGTAACCACACCATGTAATACTAATCTGGAATCATTGGTCTTCCACATTCCGCAGTTTCAAATACTTGCAGCAGTTTTGTACAGGCCGCAAACGTACCAAATTGATCTTTTCAAACAACATTTATTTAATCTTATTGATGAAATGAATACTTTTCCAGGAGGTAAAATTATCATGGGGGACTTTAACAATAATCTTCTTACCTCTCAATCTATACAAACACTATTGGAACAACACAATTACATTCAATTAGTTACCTTTTCAACCACTGATGCCAACACTTTAATAGATCATGTATACACAAAAGATGTCCAATTTCACATATCCCTGGAATTGTTGTCAACCTATTACAGTCACCATAATGCAATTCTTATCCATATAAAGTAACCTAAATAATATCGGCAGAACAACACATTTGAAGGATAAAACATAACCCATGCACGCTTAGCTAGACCCATTTACTAAGACCCTTTTGCCAGTCTTTTGCCAGTAACTTTAAAATGTATCTTCCTCTCAGGACACACACATGCAAACACACACACACACACACACACACACACACTCAAACAGTAACATACAGACACAGCTGTTTGCAATCCTTTCCCCAATCACAAGGTCATCATTGTGAATTACAATCTATCCAACCAAACATTGTCCACTGAAACAGGTAAGCATCTTAAACATTACATGTGTTTTTTGCTGTAATAACAGCAACATTTTCATTTTAGAAGTTGTAACTCTAAATCTTAATGTAATACTTTTCAGTAACCACCTCTGGACCCCATCCTAATTTGATCAACTTCCATTGTCCTTCAGCAATCCTGGTCTGGCAAAATTAAAACAATATCAATACAAAGGTAGTATGGTATGCCTACCGAAATGTACACTGTTATTCTGTTTGGTTTAGTCTTTTTAAATTATGCTATCTTACCTAAAAACCACCCAAAGCTTCACTGTCAAAATTACACACACTTTAGCACATACAACCTTTTCATGTCATAATCCCATACCATTATTTTCACAAGAGTACTTTTTCATGGCTTCTTTTCATCTTGCAGTGTATTATCAGTATGACAAGATACTACTAGCATGTCAGGTTCTACTGGGCATATACTAGCCAAGCCATTACTTGTACTCTGATACAAATATGCATTCATATTCTTATTTTGCCTAACCCAATCCATTCACTAGCCAAACATTAAAACACAAGGACCAAACATTAGAACATGGTAATAGTGTACACAAAATATATTTTACTTCACATATACTTCATAAACATCGCATTACATTGCTGTAATAACAACATTTTCATTTTAGAAGATGTAACTCAAAATCCTAATGTAATACTTTTCAGCAACCACCTCTGGACCGCATCCTAACTTGATCAACTTCCATTGTCCTTCAGCAATCTTGGTCTGGAAATATTTAAACAACATCAATACTAAGGTAGTATGGTATGCCTACCTAAATGTACACTGTTATTCTCTCTGATTCAGTCTTTTAAAATTATGCTATCTTACCTAAAAACCACCAGAAGCTTCACTGTCACAATTACACACACTTTAGCACATACATCATTTACCTATGTCTACTGTTGACATTTGTAGTAAGTGTAATATTTTCTCTAGTACATTCTTTAATGCTGTGTCCTCCCCTGTACATTTCACACAGGCAAACCACAATAAATACTAACAATGCTGCAAGACTCAGAAGACACAAGCCACTGGAAACAACCTCAGGATCTGGATTCACAGATGTCAGATTTGCCTGTACCCCCCCTTCCTCCCCGGACACAATGAAAACAAATTCACTTTTTTTTTACAACCATCCTGCTAAAAACATTTACTCAACTATCCAAAGACCACTTCTTTATTTGTCAACACCCCCGATTGGACGCTGATATTAGTGATGACAACTGGATTGCACTACAATGACATTATTGCATTATCCATACAACATCTTATTATGTGCCACCATACAATTCATTCTGATAGACAAAAAAACAATTTCACTACAAAATCTCGTTCTGTTTTGTTTGTATTTTAGTTCATATATATTGTTTTTTTACACTTTTTTCCCATGTTAACATTGTTTTACCATCTCCAGAAACAGCGATAAACCAACATTGATATATCAACATATGTCTCACATTTCCCATATTTTAAAACTCACGTTTTATTTTACACATTATCCACATTTCTCACAGATATTCTGCTTTTTACTTTTATTTTGTATTTACAACAGTTTCTATAGATTGTCTACCTTCTCCTTTTGTTATATTTGCAACTTTAAAAATAAATGTATTTATTCTGACACTGGATGCCAATTATGCTAATCTACCAGGACGAACATTTTCAAAAAAAAAAGAAGAAGAAACTGCTTGAAAGAGAAAGCACGGAAAAAGAAAGAGAATGATGCAGAGAGAGCAGAAGCTGCCCTTCTTCCTCTTTGCAGGGGTTCATGAATCACCCATATACCCTCAGTGAGCTTGACAGTGTCTCATTCTCCCATTGAATATCCAGAAGCCACGGCTCAAAATGGCCATTTTGATAATCATGCCATTTCCACCCCATATGTCCACACTTTTTGAAACTTTGCATTTGTTCCTTGTTGCTTGTGTGGAACTGAAAAGTGATATTACAGAAGTGGATCTTGTGTACATATTTACACTGTGAAAAACTTTAAAAATCAACCTAAAATTGCCCGTTCATCCAATTGCATAAAATTTTTTCCAAGTGTTCCAGAGTTCCACAACTTGAGGAGGAACCCCAAACTGCTGCTTGCAGCTTTAATTATTAGGTTCCTCCGGTAGGAGGAAACCTATTGTAATTGTTAGTTTTATTATTATTATTATTATTATTATTATTCTTCTTCTACTTGAGCCCTTATATCTCAGCAACCCCTTGGTAACTTTTTCCCAAACTTTGCACACAGGTGTGGTATTGCTCCCGGCAGCTGCACACCACGAATGGGACAGATTCACCCCATGG